>WTSP01019282.1:0-16455 GCA_025331215.1 Actenoides lindsayi | reverse complement strand
GCACTCTAATTTGCCGAGAGGAAGTAGGTAATACCTGTGTAAAAGGGCCGAAATAAATTTTTCCCTTGAACGGTTTAGAAGGTTTTTTTTTTTTTGCCCCCCCCCCCCCCAGTTTTAAAAAATAAGGTCTTTCTTAAACTTCCCCCCCCTCCCAGCCCCTCCATACTTTCCTTTCTGATGATTTTCCTCTGCCTTACTGAGGTAATAAGCATGAAACTCGCAAGCTAAACATGATCTGATAATCTGTTTCCAGAGGGAGATTGCATGTTTGTGTAAATGTTTCTTCAAATATGAATTTATTTTGATAGGATATTATCTACCAAATGATGATGGAGAATTTTACCAGTTCTGTTATGTGACTCATAAAGGAGAAATCCGTGGAGCAAGCACACCTTTCCAGTTTCGTACCTCTTCACCTGTTGAAGAACTGCTCACTATGGAAGATGAAGGAAACTCTGATATGTTAGTGGTGACCACAAAAGCTGGACTTCTTGAGGTTTGATTAAATAATTCTTAAAATGCTGCCTTCTTTCTTATTTTTTTTAATATACTTGCTTGCATACATGAACACGATCTAGGATTGAAGAACAAACCAGGAGCAAAACATCTACATATATATATATATATATGTGTAATGTATATATTTCTGGCTTGTTCTCCCGTGTTTGATTGGAGTTAGAATATTTGCAGGTTAAATGAATCAAGGTTTAAGCTGGTTACAGGTAGGGTATAGCACTAAGCATAGACTGGAAAACTGTAAGGGAGTAGATAGTTGCCCGTGTCTGACACCTGTACTCTCCAGCTAAGTGGAAGGTAAAAGGTACCCTTTGTGAACTAATTGCAGGTGCCCAAGTATGTTAGAATAGCTTTTGTTTTATTTAAGGCTGTATTCTGTGTGTCATGTTCTTTGCTACATGGATAGGGTTAGTGTTGTTTGCTTACATTCAGAGTCAGGATGGTTCCACTTGCTTGCAGGTGCTTTGTAGACTGAAAACTACTTTTAAACAAACAAAAACCGAACCCCAAACCACCTTGATTTTGAGATGCTTACTGGAAAGCTGCTCAGTACAGTTTCCTTACCTTGACATGAAACATTTTATCCTTTTGTCAGTTGCCTCTAGGCACATACATACATGTATTTGATTTATAGTTTTTAAAATCGAGAGATAAGAGACAGTACACAGATAAATCTAGGATATTTTTGCTTTTCAGGTGTGTATCTACAGTACTAAAATGAAAGGATTTTTCAAACTTTTTTGATTATTTTGGTTCATGTGCTAGTCCTTGCTTTTGGCTACGTGTGCATTCCTTTTTTTTTTTTTTTTGTGAAATTCCTCAAACATTGCTTTAGAGTGTGTGTGTTTGTGTGTCCACACTCAGCACATGTTTTTTCACCATGCTGTCATCATCATAATTAGCTCCTCCATAGTTGCTGTCACGTTGGAAAAGTAAAGGCACCTCAGTTGAGGGCAAACTTTGAGTATAAGTCATAACAGTGCAAAATTTGCTGTCTAGTGGTAATGTAGTGCTGTTCAGTTACAGCAGTGAAACCTCAGAAATTTGGGAATAAGGGGAAAACTGAAAAAATAACCTAGCCAGACAACATACATTTTGTGCTTCTGCTCAAAGACTGAAGTAATTTGTCATCCACATAGGAATGAAGGGTAAAAAAATTACCAAAAGAGAATTTTTTTTGTTTTTACAGTTTAAAATTGAAAAAATAATAAAAGAAAAAGAAGAGCTATTAAAAGTAACTTCTGTTCTGGAAAAGGAAACAGCACAACTCAGAGATCAAGTCGAAAGACTGGAAAAAGAACTTAACCATGAAAAGCAGAGATGTGACCAACTGCAAACAGAGCAAAAGGTTAGTTGTTTAACTGATTAAAGCTGACTCATAATGTTTGTAATCCTCCTTTTTCAAGAACCAGTTAAACTGTGTGAAAATCAGCTATCAAACCCCCTCAGCAGTTAGGTAGACATTTACACTAGAATAGGTCAGTTCCTATTAACCTCCTGCCACTATTCCTTTTATGTTGTAAAACGGTTAAAATATTTAAGGCTTTTGGTACCAGGCCTGGTAACATAATCGATGACAACTGTTACCAGATGTTCTGCATTTAGCTGTGGAATTCATAGTGGAAAGTAGTTGATAGGTTAAAGTTTGCTTGAATTCACTTGAAACAGAGGAAAGCTTTTAAAAAACCCTCCCCTTCAGGAGTAGCTACATACAACACAGGCTATTGAAAATGGTAAAAAGAAATTGGTATTAAAAGTACATATTAAGACTTAACAGAGAATACTATACCAGAGCATACAAAGAGTAAAAAGTACCTAGTCACTTCTCTAAAAGGCTTCACAAAGGTCTGAAGATTCTCAAAGGGAAAAGAAGCACAAACCTAAAAATCAATTTACATTAACTCATAGTGAAAATATAAATCTAGCATAAAACAATGTGAGCTTAATTTGAAATTCTGCATATGCTAAGTAGGAAATCTAATACTGTAAAAAAGGCACAAAAAATATTTTTAAGCTGCTGCTTTTAAAGAACAACTTTTAAGAGAAGATTAAAAACGTGGGAGGGAGGTGGTGACATGGACAAATTTGAAGTAATGAAGCCTATATAATTGAGCTGTGGACAGCAGTTAATAGGCTATTTCTAAGTAGTAGTATGTATATGTCAACAGTTCTGAATGATACACCTTTGATAGGAATTTGTGGAGGGAATTTGAAACTATTGAAACTTTGTGGTTTACTTTTCAACAATCATAGTGAAGTGGAATAGAATTTTGGATAAGGAAAAAAGAAAGGGCAAGATCTTGCTTAGAAAAAAAATTCCTATAAAAGAGTGACTTTAATTTCAAGTACCTGGGAGAACTAGCTTAAATCATTGAGATGACAATTAAATACTTAAAAAAATACATTTAATGGCTTTACAGAATCATAATTTTGGTGGATAAAATCTGAATGAGCTACATAGGTATATTTCGTTGTCACTTCAGGCTCTCATTTAAGAAAAATGTTTTAAAGTAAACTGTCAGTTCTAATCCATGTTAGCTTTACAATGTCTTTTTAGAACAATTTCTCAAGTGGGATTTTGATGGCTGTTCAGCAAGGATTCAGTTAGATTGTATAGGAACAAAAATGTCGTAATACTTTCCTATATTTTTACTGTGAATTTCTGTAATAAAAAATAGTTTTGCCTTTATGATACAAGAACTTAGCAATTAGAATTTAATTTCAGGAATGTTTATGTTGCTTGGGTTGTTTTTTGGTTGTGTGTTTTGTTGTGTTTTTGTTTGGTGTGTGTGTTTTTGGTTTTTTTGTGGGTTTTTTGATGTGTTTTGTTGGGTGTTTTTTTTTTTGCCTTGTATTTTGTTGAAGTGATGATGCAGTGTGAAGAACTTCTCAGTTGTATTTAGCTGAGATGTAAGTAGACATCTGATCTGAGGCTGATGTAGCTCTTCACCTCTCTAGAATAATACAGAAGCTTTCTAAGTCATGCAGTTATTTTTTGTCTAATTTTACATCTTTTATGTTCTTATTTTCTGCTTTCCACTTGAAAGGAAAAAATAATCTGCTCAGTTGAAAAGTCCTTTTTGTTTATATACATAAGCAGAATATAAATTGAGTGTTACTTTTGAAAATTAAGGAACATTACTAAATCAGGTGCAGTAAGTTAACTTTTTCATCATCAGAAAGTTTAATAAACAGTACTTGATTTGTGTCTTTCCAGTCTCAAAGATGACTTCCCTTCTTGCTTTCTTTCCTCCCCACCCCAATATATGAAATACAGCAGTAGGCTGTATTATAAGGCTTTATATGATTTATCTTTGCTGGGAAAACATATAGTGCCATAATAGATTGATTTAAAGATTCCTGAGCAGCAGTTATGTAACACTCAGTTGGATTACAGTGTCTAGGCTTTATTTTCCTTGTTATTTGTAAAAAAAAAAAAAAAAAAAAAAAATCAAACTGAAATGAAACAAAACAAAAAAACCCCAACCCAAAACACAGAAGAAACACATTAAAAAACCCAAACAGTAAACAAAGCAAACCAGAAAACCCAAACAATAACTCCAGACCCAAACAAAACACACACACGCAAAACAAAACCCAAACCACCAAAATAAACTCTCCAAAACTACTCTCCCAGAGCCTCCTCACATAATCTACTCAGCTTCATGTTGCGTTGAGTAGTTGTTACTGGCAGTGTAACCTAAACAATGCATTAACTTGGATGCTTTTTTATCTAAGACTACAAGAGAGAACCTTGGAATGCTAAATAATCAAAATATATTTGTATTTTGTGTAACAGCAGAATCTTCACCTCTGCTTTAGTATGAGCTAGGTTGTTTTGGCTTGGCTTGTTTGATTTATTTTATTTTTTTGAATATATATATTTATTTTTAAAAATTAATTTTTAAATTTTATTCCCCCTCCCCTCCCCTTGAAATTAGAGAATGGTTGTTTTAACTGAGTCATTCTGTGGGGCTTTTATTTTCTTTTATTCCTATTCTTTTGTCACATACAGGTGGATTTTTAGTTATGCTCTAAATGTAGTTTTGATGCATAAACAGATAAAAAGTGAAGTTGATAAATTTAAAATTTTTATTTTAAAAAACCTTTAGCTTAGGTAAAGGCTTAACTATTTGGAGTTCTAGTAGAAAAAAACTCAGTATGCTTAAGAGCATATCAGGTTAAAGAAAAAATTATTAAATAAATTATTGTAAACACTACACTTAATTTACCTTTGTAGTTTGAGGAAGCTATAAATGATAGAAAACTTTATTTCTGTTAAAGATAAAACTAAGCTACATTTAATCCATGTGCAATCTGTTGACATATTATTTTTTTCCTTTTTTTTGCTAAGACTTCCATCAAGAAGTGCACAGATAATACTTGTGCTTGTCCAAAGAGCTCTCAAAAAAACCCTACAATAGTACAAAGCACTGTGTTAAAAACCCTTCAATTGCATGAGCAAAATAAGTGGTTGTATCTGTACAGACACATACATTTGATTCAAACTGAGGGCAGAGCTCTTTATGCTGCTAATGTGTTGTCAACTACTATTTGTTTATTACCATTTGTATTGTGATAAGGGGACTCTGCAGTAACGAACCC
The DNA here is from genome assembly GCA_025331215.1 of Actenoides lindsayi. NCBI lineage: Eukaryota > Metazoa > Chordata > Aves > Coraciiformes > Alcedinidae > Actenoides > Actenoides lindsayi. The sequence continues at coordinate 11,334 of WTSP01019282.1, read as the reverse complement.
CTTTATACAAAATACACGTCACTCTGCCCTTTTCTAAAAATGTTAATCAGTTTCTTTGGAACAAATAATATGGGTATCTGAACTCATGTCTTTGCCTTTTGATCAAGCACATCATTACGCTACCATGTATTTTTTGATTGAATTGAGCAGAATGTGGATGGTGTGGTTAGGGGGCCAAGTATAGAAGTAATCTTCCTTTGGTACAGTGTAACCAATAGAAAGTAGATGAATGATGGAAAAGCCTCTAAGTTCATAATATGACTGTAATGGACATAAGAAACTACAGATTTTGGTTTGCCATCAGTGCCCTTACTGTTCAGGAGATGCAGTTGTTGCTTTCTTACAAGCCATCTCATTTCCTACCAAAGATGGGGGGAACAAACACATTCAAGACGTAAAGCAATAGTGTGCTATTGGAGTTGTTGAAACATAGAGTGCCATAACATGCAGTAGAAGCTAAGTTACTACTCATCTCTAAAGGCTTCTTTTTTTTTTTTTTTTAGGTTTGTGGATTTTTTTTTATTTATTTTACCACATCGTAGCAAAAAAAACATAATCTGTTTTAAATTTATATTCAGCACCTTTATGGCTTTGCAGACATAGTTGTCTCCTTGGCCACCATCAAAAAAAAAAGAATATTTACAAGACACACAGCTCTGCGTTAGTCAGTGTATATGCTCAGATGGAACATGCTTTCCAGCCTCAGTGGTTTTAGTGTGCCATCATAGGTTGTGAATATTACCCCCTCACCCTGCTCCTGCAAAAGCTCAAGACAGAACTTGGGATAAATTCAGAGTTTTAGGTTGACCTTTTCCTCCTCTCTTATCCAATGGCTGCTTAATGTGGTATATAGATCAATTTACAGAGGAGATAAGTGAATCTTTCCTGTTGTCCCCTTTCTTCTCCTTCCCCCCAACACATACACTTGTTTTGTGTGTCTGTGTCTTCTGAAAAGGGCTGTATTCAGGTAGAGGAAAGCAGTAATCCTCTGCAGCATTTCTTCTAGGAGTTAAACCATTTGTAGATTTCCACACCTCAGATGACATTGTTAGCTTTTACAGAGAGTGAAGATCTAACTTAATCTGGTACTACTCTATATGAGAATTCAGAGTAAATGAGAAATTATTGGAAACATTACAGAAATGTTCCATCTGTTTCTTACAATCTTCTGTTCCGTTTTCAGAGTTAATTTGTTTCTACTAGGCTGACGTTCCTTGATAGTGGTTTTTTATTTAGAATCCTGCTGTAGCTTGCAACTCTACTAAGAAAACGCTGTTAAGGTATTGATGTAATTACTCACTATGATTATTTTACTTAAGGTGACACACGATACATGGTCAGCAGAACTTTTCCAGGTTGCTTTCAACATTTCAACTTTTCCTTTGGTTTCCTGGAGATAACTTGTTGATTGGTATATACTCAGTATGTTGAGTCACATTAGTAAGCTGCTTTTCTCTGAATATGTTTTCCTTTTGGAAAAATTGAAGAACATTGAATCAAAAATTTTTTTTGTCTATAAAATAATGATGCAAATATTTCTGCTCTATATCTTCTACATTATGAATATAAAATGACATACCCATGTAAATATAAAGAACTCGGGCTTTTTGGTCTTTGTGTTCGCAGCTTTGCGTGTACTTAAACTGCGTGTAAGCTCTTTGGTGAGACTGCACTTGCCTACTGTTTTAAGATTTAATGTTACTGTGCTGAAGAGAAACAAGCAGTCATTCTTGTGTCAGTCTCATTAGTTGCACTTGTGACACTCTGCACCCATTCCGTTTTGTCAGCACAGGTTCTGCGAGGTGCTGTGGAGAGCACAACTTCCACAGGCTGCTTGCGCGGTCGGTTGTCTCCCCCTAGTGGGAAGAGAGTACTGCTGGGTAGATTGCTTTAATGTTAGTGTGACAAATCTTACTCCTGTCTCAGTACTTTAGGTAAATGTTTAACTTCAGCCAGAAGGAACAGATTTGCAGATTACCTGCTCATTCTTTGATCCTGTGAACACCTGAATAATGTTTCTGTTCGTGACCTTGGTATAAATTGAGGCAGAAGTGAATTTACCGACTCGATGAACCTGTTCTTTAATGCTTTTTGAAAGTTTAGCTCACCATTTAACTTTTTAAAAGTGGTCTAATTCATCTATCTGATGGGGAGTTTTAATAGGGCATCCATCTAAGTCCCCATTCTACTGACATGTTCTACCTCCATAGCAACTTCATTCATTGGAGAGTTTTATTCAGGTATCAGGGATTCATTTAAATTGGCTTTTGATGTCACTTTATAAGGAGAGTTTCTCTGGTTAGATAATGACAAAATGCTGTTGTATGGTGTGGTATGACAGCAGTGCATGCATAAAAGGCAATTGATGCTTTTTTCAGTTCCTCTTTATATCAAGCTATGTGGATATTGTTTATGTATGCTGCACGTGTGAAAATCTTTTGGTCAGGGAGATGTGGTGTTAAAAACAAACAAGACCACTCCAAAAGCAAAAATCCAAACAGCAACCAAAAGCTTACCACAAAACTCCCCAAACTCCAGGTAAATGATGATTTAACGATACAAATTAAACGCTCAGAATTGTTCAGGTTGGCACCAGTGATTATAGCACCCAAGGGTGCTGTTACCATCCTACGAGGAGAAACCTCTGTTTTGTTGTTTTAGTGACTGTTCTGTATATGAATATTTCTTAAACTGGTCAATTGAAAATTATTTCAGTGGATGATTGACCAGATTCATTTGAGATATTCTGCACTTCAAATTTTGTATTCATAGGAATGAGTCTTTGCCAAAGCAATAGCTCATTGTGAAATTCTAAGATGTTTTATGAAATTAACATTTTGAAATGTAAATACGTGTTGCAAAATTGTAGTTTTTGTAAATACTTCACCTGCCTCCTGCAAAAACCTCCGAGGCTGTAGTCTGCATGACAGTAATTGTGTGACTGTTGTTACATAGTTAAACTTTTACAAAGTGAAGCCTTGGTTTTGTGGAGTTTTAATCTGTTTACCAATGTTAGTTGAGGAGACTTAACAGAATTAAATTACTATCACTGTGATCTCTTAGATTTTTGCAGTAGAGACTTCTGTGGTTTTAGAACAGTATTTCTATTGCCAGTTGTAGTCACGAAAAAAAAGCTTAACATCACTGAGTTTACTTGGAATTGGTTTACGCCTTTACTTTATTGAATGCTTGAATTTTACTTTAAAAAGAAAAATTACAACTTCATGTTTCCTTTCAGAACAGTCAGGGCCTGTGTTATGAGCACACTCAGATTTTACAGTGGCTGCAATGGTACTATGTTGTGTTCATCATTTCTCCTCAGAGGTCCTTTAAACAGAGTATGATGTCAGCCAGCTGTTTTACATGATTCTGTTGTAGCTTCTATGATGTCAATGGGGTGAACAAAAAGGCTCCTGCAGATAATTTACTTAGAGGATTTAGTCCCCTATATTCTCTACAGGGTATGAAGCATAATGCCTCCCCTGACACTAAATTGCATCCAGATAACTCAGTCCAAGTGAAAGGTGCTGCTCTGCTTTGTTCTGTTTTCTTTTTTACTGTTTTGGGTTTTTTGTTTGTTTGTTGGGGTTTTTTTTTGTGGTTTTTTTTTTTTTATAAATTGTCTTGTATTTGGTGAATTGAGCTCTGGTTTGAGTTGCACAGATCATTTGTAACCTTTCATTTTTCTTCTTCATTGCAATGTATGCATTCTGTAAAAAGTAAAATTAAAAATTGCAGATATTGTCTGTTGACCAAAGATGAATGCTCTAGGTTTTTAAAAAGTAGTCCGGGAGTTTCACATGTTATGAAAAGGGAAGATGAAGCATAAAAACCGATACTGGAAGATGTCACAGGTGGAAATAGTCAGGGGTGGTATTTTTCAAATATTTTATTCAGCCTTTTGGATTTCTCTTTGCCTTAAGCATGTTTAAAAGAATGTGTGGTGTATGTTGATTCCCAGGAAGGGACAGCTGTACACCTTTGCTTCCCTTAGCTGGGCTGTACTCTGAAATGGTTTACTGTTGTTACAAAAATGCATTAGGAGTGAAAAATAAGTAGGGAAAGTGTGTTGTTCTTCACTGTTGACCATACAGATTTTTGCCATAGTTTTCTGTTATAAAAATGAGAATTTAAAACCTTTGTGGATATTCATTTTCAAATGAAAGATTATTAGTCTTTTTGCAGCCCAAGTTTAATAAATATTTTTAAATGTGTTTTGAGGAAGAGCACAGGCATGATCTTTGTGTATCATTTAGATGGAGCTTATAATAGCTTTATGAGATTTCCGCTTATGCATTTTCAATTAGGTTACACAAACCTGAAGCAACTAATCTGTAATTTAGCACTTTTTGATGCAAAACCTCTTTTCTTTTGGCAGCTGTTGTAATGTAGTGTAAACAAATCATGTTATATGTCATGGCAGTTCTTTGCAGGAGGAGGACAATGTTTCACGTGATTACAGTAAAATTATTTTTTAAAACAATCAGTTTTTAATATTATTCTAAAATGGCAAAATATTTTAGATTTTGGTGCCCCTGTCTTTCTTCTCATTCCCTATCTGAAGGTACATCAAAATTTTCAAAGTGGAACTTTGATTCTGAGGAATGTAAATGTACTTGGCAACTACATTACATTTTATTTCATTTCACTAGTGAGATTCCTAGTAGTTATAGGAATTTTTGGTTTGGTAGCTTTTTGTTTTGCAGCCACGAAGCTGACTTAAGTAATTTTTGGCTACTTATTCTGGCCCTTGTGCAGTTTTCATACCCTTCCACCTATAAGGCTGTTGAAACTCTAGGGAGAGGGGGTGGGGGGAGCTGCATTTGTAACTGAATTAAAAGTACAATCCAGAGTAAAAACAATTTTAAAATTATTGGGTGGCTTTTAACTAGTTCATTAAAATGATTCATACTCTTGCTGTGCTTTTCTTTCTGTTAAGAAGGTGTACGAAAATGTATAATATTTGTTGGTGTACCAGATAAAGTACATTATAATTACGGAAAGTAATTATCTTTTTTTTAATAGAGGCTGTACATGTACTTGGTGTCTTTGTTATATTCTTCTGCTTTAGATTCCTTCTAAAACACAGTTGACTTTTACCTGTAAAACAGTCTAAGAACGCTCAATTTAAATTTCACAGGCTCTGAAAGTGCTGTAACCAGAGTGTATGGGGCTAGGATTGCAGCGTCTCAATTGAATTGCTAAGAATTCTGTAAAATAACAAGTCACCTCTAAAAATTAAACCTTTTTTTCTTTCAAAACTGTAGGCTTAGTTGTATCTAAACAAGTTTATTAGGTGAGAATCTGTTAAATATGGAACTTTTACATTTTAATACCATGTCCCTTTAGAATAACTAGCAAAGCAGCATCAATTGTAATGCTGTTTCTGGAGTGTACTTTTTTCAGGCTATTAATTCCTTTTAATATATGTTACCTTTGGCAGTATGTTTGAACTGTTTGTACTGTTTGTATATATAATGTATCAGATTAAATTCTTTTGAAGGCACTTGGGTTACAACTGTTACAGTTATGCCAAAGTGGTGTTCAGAGAAAACACAGATAGGCATTGAAATAGACTTTTTACTATACTAGACTTTCAAAACTGGGGCAAATAATTAGTCTCCACTGCTCTAAGGAAGGACAAGCAGTTATAATGTGTGGTGTTGCTGCTGGTTATATAGCAAATTGTACTTGAATACTGACTTTAAATAAAATACCCTGCCTCCATTACACCAAGTACATACACTTTTGATTGCAGGAAACTGATAGCTCTTGAAAAATAAAGACCTTACTGTGGGTCATCTTCTCCAACATTGTTTTCAAAAATATGGTACATTCATAGTCCCTTGAAATTCTTTATTAAGGCATAGAATAAAGCCATTTAGAGTTTACCTAGTTGTAATGTATTAGTCCATTTTTTTTTATATATAGCATATGTAACAAAAATAGAAATCTACTTTGTGTTGATACAGTGTTTAGGAAGTGATTGAGTCATCAGTTATATTTGTCACCCCTCACAATTCAACACCCCCCACCCTCACCACCCCTCAAAAATCATAATGCCCAAACTTTTGTTTAGTTGCTTGTAAAAGTGGCTTAACTACACTTGCAACAGTGTATTTTGACAATTAATGAGTAAAAACAGTCCTCATTATATTTTATTGTACTTAAAACATTGTTAGGTTCTTAGCAGGGGTTCTCTGTAAACTCTGGCTGATTCATTTCTCTTGATGTAACAGTACAGTCTTGTTGCTTCGGGGCATTAAGCTTTGTTTAAAATTGAATAGATGAACTAGTGCTTTGCTCTTTCAAATGTGGGGCAGAAAGACAACTTGTACCTTAGTATCTGCACAAACAGGGTAAGTCATGCTGTAGTCAGGCATGTTGGTCAATCTGTCTTGACCTTGTTTAAAGTTTGATTCATACCACTGTTATGGTTGATACTAAGCTGAGCTTTATTCAATTTCGATATCAGAAACAGTAGTATATTATCTTGGTATATGTGTTCTATTTTAGTGTTATTAATTTATTTTCTCAAGAAAATAGTATTGTATTGAAAATAATATTTTTCTGCGCTATTTGACCTGACTTGAAATGGACATTTAGTTGTCCACTCCTTTGGAACAATATGGACATTAGTGTAATTAGATAATGAATGCAATACTTTAAAAGTGGCTTCCCCTCTTGCATCTGTCAGTTTTCTGACAAAGGAATCTGTTCTGAGTGTTATCATCCTGTCTCAGCTTTCAACATCCAAGACATAAATCCCCCAGTTGTTCCATGAGCTTCTGTGAGCTTTGTGACCTTCCGCATGCCCAAGCTAGGAGAATGTAGAGTAGTAATTAGCTTTTCATCAGGAGTTCTTCTCTTCTCCCCCCCCCCCCTTTTCTTTTTCAAATTTGTATTTATTTATTAATTTTCTCCTCTCTTTTTTTTCTTTCCTCTTTTATCTGAAGTTGTCTTTACTGTGGCTTGCTTGAATGGTGTAACTGTCTGGTCAAATGCAAAATCTGCTTTTCAAGTAATAGAAAGTACAAAAAAAAAAGAAATTACTTAGTTTTCTAAGCTAGGCAGTTGATGTTTAGTTTGCAGAAAGGAGATAGGTAAAAGATATGAAATATAGGTTTGTTTGTCCTATACTCTGAAGTCTTTGGGTAGTCTATGTAACTGAATGCTTGCTCCAGAACAAACTCCTTATTAACTCCTTAATGCATTAACTGCACATAGTGAGTTTAATATCTTTTTATATATACCTAGTATGCATAATTATATAATATATAATTTTATAATAATACATAATTTTAGTATGTATAATTATACTTGAAATAGGCTTGTCATATTTTAAAGAAGAGCAGAAATCTAATGACCATATCTTAGCATTAATTCAGAACTGCAAAATGCTGTTTGAAGATACATGTGGTTCATAACATTTGTTTGTAATTTTTTTTAAAGAATAATATTCAAGCAGGGGAAGCTCTTAAAACTGAAATAGATGATTTGAAGAAGAAGCATGATGAGGCTGCTTCAAAAGTTCTCCAGCTTGAAGAAGATATCATGACTGTTACTCAAAAAGCCATTGCAAAAGAAACAGAGTTAGACAGGTATTTAGTGATTTTGTTCCTTACCTTTCTTATTTTACTATTTGTTTCCATAGGTGTGTTGTGTGGTTTTTTTTTCTTAAGCTATCAATTGTTAATGCATCCATTTTCCATATTATTATTTCTGTGGTATTAATTTGTCAATGTTTTAGTCTGAAGGACAAACTGAAGAAAGTAATGCTTGAGAAGGAGCAACTTGAATGTGTGTTAAAGACAGAAAAGGATGAAAAAGAGCTTTATAAGGTAACTTTATTCCTTGTACCTGTATACACTGAAATGAAGTGGTTTGAAATAAAGGTGGTAATGTTTTATGGAGCAGTCTGATAAATTGAATTTGTTAAAGAAAAAGGAAATGGGTAACATCTGTGAAAAGATTTTATGATGGTTATAGATGTTCTCATATGAAAATGAATGAGGAAAATAGCACCTGAATTAATCCCGTGATATAAAAAAGGTGTCCAAGAAGCAGAGTGGATGAGCAATTTGTTAAAATGCAATCATAATAACAAAAAATAACAGATACTAGTGAGGAAGTTGTCTAGTTATACAGTGTATCACTGAATAACTGATTTAGTTTTTTTTTAACACACCTATTAAAAGGTAAGTTACTTCTTACTCTTCCAAGTTTTCTGTCTGAACTGTGTTTTTTAGATCCCTATTCTTGAGTCTTGTGCATAACTCTAAGAAGCTTTACTAGGATCTACAGTGCATTGATTTGATGTGGACAGAAATCAGGGCCTTACCTTTTAGCTGCAGAGTGGAGCAGCTGTTAGATGATCAAGCTGAAAGAGTTCCAGCCAGAAATTCTGTACTGGAGGGCAGTGATATTATCAGATGTTTATTTTTATTTTTTTACCTGTTCTAATCTGTCTCGGAGATGAGTTAGAATTTAGTGAACCCTTAAATGGACAGGTGAACAATAGTTTTCATAACGTGGAAGAAGAGTTTGACACTTTTTAGCATCATTACAGATACACTTGAAGAATACAGAAATAGAAAACACCAAACTAGTAAAAGAAATCCAGACGTTTAAGAATTTGGATGCAAACAAAGAAAACATGATATCGTATTATAAAGAGGAGGTTGGCAGATTACAGCTATTTGTAGCTGAAAAAGAAAATATGAAGAAAGCTCTTTTGCTCTCCTCATCAAACAAGGTAAGCGTTACTAATATAATTAGACTGGCTTAAAATAAGCATATTTAAGGTTGTACGTGTTTAATGAGAGAAAGGAAGAAGAAATCACCAGGCTGAGAGGCAAAAGGATGACTGTGTTCTCAGGAGATGCAGACAATGAGCAAAAGAGTGAATTAGTTGTCGTTTGGTTTTTTTCCTCCCCCATATTCTGAGCTTGTTGAGGTCTCTCACATGATGAACTGTGAGATGAACAATGTGTGAAAAAGTAATTTGTGAGTTTGTTAAAAGTGCATCAGTAGAAGTGATGCACTTGTCTGAGTTGCTTTTCACTTCATGAATAAGGAAGGAGATTGAGGAAAAGAGGAAAGCTAACATAGCTCTGTTGAGACTGCAGAGAGTGATGGAGGAGAAAAGAGGACACATCGAAAGATGAGCTGAAAGGCTTGTTAGGTGAATGTACTGTCAAGATACAATGATGTAAAACCTGAGAAAGGATAAGATACCATATAAATGGACTGCATGACTGAGAACTCAGCAATAAATGCCAGTAGGACTTCTAAGGAAGAGGTGGCTTTTGCTATACAGTGTGGTAGCACTGTAGTTTGCAAACGGTGTGATATAGTAGGAGGGTGAAATTGCTGAAGAACTGCTATCTGTGATGTCTATAGTGGGCTTACTTCAGATTAGTTATAGTGTGGAGCTATGGGTAGGTCTATCAGGTTTGTGTGGCAAGGTTTTGGTAGCACGTGGGCTACAGGGGTGGCTTCTGTGAGAAGCTGCCCCTATATCTGATAAAGCCAATGCCATCTGGCTTCAGGATGGACCTGCTGCTGTGAGACTATGCCCATCAGCTACAGTGGCAGTGACTCTGTGATAACATACTTAAGGGGTGAAACCCCCCCCCCTGTGTGAGAACAGTTGCAGACAGAGAGAGGGGAGAGAAACAACTCTGCAGACACCAAGGTCAGTGAAGGAGGAGGAGGAGGTGCTCCACATGCCAGATCAGAGATTTGCCTGCAGCCTGTGGTGAAGACCATGGTGAGGCAGTCTGTCCCTCTGCAGCCTATGGATAACAGTGGAGCAGATATCCTCCTGCAGCCCATGGAGGGCTCCACACCAAATTGTGTGGCTTCACAGAGGTGATGGTGATCCTGAGGGAAACCTGCATTAGAGCAGGCTCCTGGCAGGCCCTGTGGAGAAAGAAGAGCCCACACTGGAGTGGGTTTGCTGGCAGGGCTTGTGACCCCAGGAAGGACACACCCTGGGGCAGTCATGTTCCTGACAGACTGCAGCATGTAGAAGGGACCCACGCTGCAGCAGTCCATGAAGAACCGTGGCCTGTGGGAAGGATTCACATTGGAGGAGTTCATGGAGGACTGTCTCCCTTGGGAGGGACCCCACACTGGAGCAAAGGAGGAGTGTGAGGAGTCCTTCCTTTGAGGAATAAGGAGTGGCAGAGACAACATGTGATGAACTGACTGCAACCTCCATTCCCTGTCCCCTTACCCCTAAGCAATCTAGATCTCAAAAGAATAGAAGTTGCCTTAATGCGAGTGAGGAATGTAAAATTTAAGTAGAAAGTAATTCTGAGACTGGAAATAGCAATAGTACAAAAAGGACATGGTATCTTGTTTTAAGTTGCAGCTTATCTTGTTTTAGTCGTTTGACTGATCTACAGTCTTCTTTTCTGAATGTGTTCAACTGCTACTCTATTTTAACATTGAAGTAAAAACATATGGGGATTGTGTGTGTGCCAGTACTGAAGCAACCAAACATTTATGTAATTTATTAATCTTGAAGTGATGTTTCTGGTGGGATCATTAACATTTTTCTTGCACTGTGAAACTATGGATATTTACTAAAATATGTAACTGATGTATCACATACTGTAAAAATAGAGAAGGGACAGGAATTTAGGGCATTTCCTAGCCCATCTATGTTCATAAATATTTACAAAATATATTGGTATTCCTCTGCACTTGCTGTGCTAAGTGATTATTCAAAAATTAACAAATGATGGACTCGAGGTACCTGAATTTATGTCTAGACTCAAGAATATGAGATTATTATGCTTTCAGGAAGCCCTAAGGCTGCAAGTAGTTTTGAATTTTTATTTTATTTCGTGATCCTGGGTTCCTCTGAGGAATGAGAGGCCAGTAGCACAGCTGGGACAGTTGACCCTTGGGCTGCCCTATGGAGCTGCAGCAGTGCTAAGAGTCATAGTGCTGCATGCTGCAGCTTGTTCTTCATTACTTTTGGTTCTCAGTTCTCTCTGAAAAGCTTGTTTTGCAAGATCTTGGGAAATAGAGCTGTGAGAAAAGCAGCCCAAAGCTGCTTTACAGTGTTTTATATCAAACAATTGTAGGCATTGCAAGACCTCTTAACTCTGTTAACTGCAGTGTCTTACAGTGGGATGAACTTTGGTTTTGAGGCTTGATGGCCATTTGTGCCCATTAAGAGTTCTATGGTGATGTAGAACATCTAAAAAATTATTCTGGAAGACAAAGACCCCCCCCCCCCCCCCCCCCCTCTTTTTCTCCATCTTTAACTTTTATTTTTGGTTTTTTTTTGTTTTGTGTCATTCTCAAAGAATAACAAAA
>WTSP01019281.1:101774-113835 GCA_025331215.1 Actenoides lindsayi | reverse complement strand
TTTCCCAGATGCCAGACTCTGCACTTGTCCTGGTTGTATTTCATTTGATTTCTCCCTGTCCAACTCTCCAGCCTGTCCAGATCTCGCTGGATGGCATCACAGCCTGTGGTGTTTCAGCCACTCTTCCCAATTTTGTTTTGTCAGCAAACTTGCTGACAGTGCACTCTGTTCCCTCATTCAGGTCACTGATCAATATATTGAATAGCATTGGCCCCAGTACCGACCCCTGAGGGACTCCACTAGATACAGACCACTAGCGAGACTCTTTCCCTTTGACCACAAAAAGTAAATTGTTCATTATTAACAATAGAAAAATTAAAAACTGGGGCAATTTTCCACTAAACTTTCCATATTTAGCAGTTGTTTGAAGAAGAGAAGATATTGGTTTAGAAGCTATGAATTTGGTATGAAGTTATCCGTTCTAATAAAAAGTGTATTTCTACCACCTGTGCAATGCAGGTGATCAGGAAAGTCTCTTTTTCCCTTAACATTGATTAATGCATTACTGGGAGGCTAGATCTTAAGTAGACTAGGTCTTCTAATGAAATTCCTCTGATCTCAGAACAGCAATAACGCAAAGAAAAACACACAGAGAGATTTGGTTTTCCTTACATTAGCCTTAAGCAGTCACTGTTATCTGTGTCTTTTTTTTCCAGTCATGCGATGATTATCTCTGGATTTTTCAAAGCCATGTCAGTTTTAGGCACCCAAATCCCATTGACTTTCAACTTACACTGCATTGACTACAGACCTCATCAACTCAAAATGAACCTCTGACTGACCAGGGATGGGTTTTTTTGAGCTAACCACAGCAAATTGGTTACATAATTAAAGCTACAACTTGCTTCATTACAAACAATGAAAACTTTAATCCTCATTCATCCGAAGAATCAAAGCGTGGAAGCTGTAAATCTTGTCTGAAATGGCAGATTAGAACAAACCTTGACAGTGCTAAATGGAGACAGGGAAATATTTTGGAAGACTTGTACAACAAATTGATCATGCATGACTGTTTCTGCCTTAGGGGCAATGTTGATGAACACTGAAAAGCTGCTGTACAGAAAAGAGAAACAGATATTTCTCCATTTTAATTTATTCTAGACTTCCTATAATTAGAAGAAATTATTGTTGTGTGATATTCATTCATCTCATTAGACAGTTTAAGAAGTTTAAGAAGAAACAAATTCACCCATTCTGAAGAGAATTATGCTTTTCTGAAGGTGGCAAAAAAAATCTTAGCTTCCACTGTAAGGATTAAACCAAGTATTTTTCATAATTTTTTCTCAAAACTACCAGTAGTCTCGTATAAAACCATATCTGAAGCATATGTAAGATGCAGTTGTTGGGCTTTTTTCAGTTCCCTCTCATTACACAAAAGCTCATAGATTTCTGAAGTAGTAATTACTTAGCAAAATATTTTTACCCCTGTATGGCTTGCCTAGTAACTAGGAGGGAAAATAATGATCCTTACTCCTTACACAAATCTGTTCCTAAGGATGCCACTACCACTCAATGTGGTACATACTACTGAAAAGTCAGTAGGAATGTTTGATTCAAGAGTCTCAGTCCACAGAGAAAATAATTCTGTGTCTGAGGGAGAAGCTCACCCTCAGAATTCAGCTCCTATGGTCTTAGATGTTCACCTGCTGTAAAACAGCTAAGGTAGCCCATAAATTAAGTCAAGCTAAACTAGAATTATAATCCACCATACACAGTGGACTGTTGGGTTTTGAATTTGCTCATTTAGGGGAAGTGTAAGTATCCTCCAGAAATGCCGTGTCCAAGACAATAAATAACCAATAATTGAAGGGAAGCCTCTGGATTTCTTAAGGGGTCATACAGTTCCAAGTAGATAAGAAACAGAAGACCATCTTCAGGTTAGATGTCTGTGTCCTTTAGTCATTCCAGAGGAGGGACCTCTGGAGAGCCCACCTCCTCTTCACCTTTCTGGAGGAGGTGGGTGGGGCAGGAGGATCATTTCCATCCATCCCTGAAGAAGAAAGCCTGTAAATTTCTCCGCCTTTTCAGAGTGGGCCTGTTTTGATCTGCTGGTTTCCAGTGTTTTGCTATAAAGTAGGTTCACATACTTTTCCAAGTCACTAAAAGTCTCATACAAGCAGGAAAAGCCGGCTATTGTGTTTTGTTATAATTTGGTCTGAGGCTTTTTACTCTGAATAAACAAGAAGCAAGGATTATGTTTTACATGAGTTGTAAAGAACATTTTCATAATCCAGAGGCAATAAAAAAAACAAAAAAACAACCAAAAACAAAGAAACAAAGAAACAAAGAAACAAAACCAAAACCAACCAAACAAACAAAACCACACAGAGAAAAAAAAAAAAAAAGGAAAAATGCAGTACAGCCAGCATATTATGCCTGTGCAGTACCCAAGCCATTGGAAATTCTTTGTGTGTGTGTCTTGCAACTAGAGTTGAAGCAGGTTGTTCTGAGTGTGAATCCCTTATATGCTACTATCCCCCATTTGGCTGACTTCTCATCTCAAGACAGAATTGAACCACATGGCTTGGGATAAAGAGTGCTTAGATAGATATGAAAAAACGTGCCTCTCAGGTGTTAGAAAATGCTTTTTTTTTTTTTTCACAGAAAAAGCCAGTATAAGATCAGATTAGTGTACTGTTATGATCCCCCTATCTTTTGTTCTCTTGCTCTGATGTCAACATAAAACCAGACTGATGATTTTATCTAAAGTATGGGCCCTCTGCCTTATAATAAGTCTCTCTTTGTTTTTCTGTGTATGTGTGGCTCTGTGAGTGTATGCACTGAAAAAAACATAAGAATTCCTAAAAGAAGAAAGTTAACAAAATAGGTGAAGAAAAAAAGAACCAAACAGGACACAGTCCTAAATAGTTCTTTTCGCAAGCTTGTAGTACTTTTCTGTAATTGAGACATTTAACAGCTTTTGATCAAAATCAAAGTAATTATAGTTTTCTTTCATAGCCTAAAGAAAGAAATATTTCCCATCCTAAAATCATTCTCTAAGAGAATTGAAATCAGCTTCCAGTAGTTCTGATTACTCTCCATTAACTATACAATGTGTCTTGCCTAGACCCAAACAACTAACTTTTTGGTATCTGATCTTAAGGAAGCCAAATCCCCTCCTAACTATACTCCACTAAAACCCTTTGACTACACATCATCATTCTCTACACAGACGGTTTCATGTGTAATATAACTGTATTTAACATGGCTAAAGACCCATAGACAACCTGCACTTAGGCTGAAGACACTAGGCCACATGTAGATGCCTAGTCACCCCCTGGAACCAAACATCCTTGGTAAATGGCCTGAACAACAACCCCTGTGAAGTTGAAAATGTGAAAGTACACACTGTGTGCAGTTGAAACACACAATAGTCTCTGGAGGGTGTTTGCTGAAATCCATTATAGTAAATAAATATCAGCTGGAATAAACAGTCAGTGGGTAATTTCAAAGTTACTTTTGAAACAGAGGAGTCAACCTGAAAAGGCACATCAACAAAGATTAAAATTTTTAACAGTAGGGAGTGATCCGGGAGGCAGAGAGGCAGCAGAATCTTGTTTGGTATTGCCAGAAGTTGCCTAAAGCATCACTACCCCGCCCAGTCTGGGCTGAGCATCCCCTGGGATGGCACACACATCCCACCAACAAAGGACAGCCAGGGTGGCAAGCAGTGACCCTGGATTGTGGTGCATGTATTAAGGGTTTTTTTCTTTTTTATGGATATGCTTAGAAGTTTATTTTCAATTTTATTTACTCTTTGATAGCTTTTTATCTTTATTTTCTCTCTTTTTCTTTTATTTTTATTTGTAACCTTGTTTTCAGATGGAGACACTATGAAAAATTGTCACTAAGACATCTGGTTTTGACTTCAAGATATATCATATTTCATCAGGTTTTGGTGATAGAGGGGATATTTTCAGACATAGTCGTGTATATCCAAACAGGAAAAGGGTTTGCAAGAAAAGACAACTTCCAAATTTAGCTGAAAGGTTTAATTTCACAGAGACATGTAATGAGAACCAGGGACTGGAAAATGGTGAACAGGAAATTCAAAGTAGAAATAAAGGTACTCATTTGTAATGATTTGGGTAAATAACTGTCAAATCATATGCTGTTATAGAACACCTGTCTTTGGAAACCTTAAAAAACACATATTTCTCTATGAGACATAGTTTAGTTGATCTTCAGGTTCCAGGGCTTTATGTAGGATTTATGAAGCTAAATTAGTGGTTCAGTGTTTTGGAGGTTGTTAGACTAAATGGTCACAGTTGTCTTTTTAAGACCTATGAAACTTCAGAGCTGATTTAAAAATAGAAAGTGGTATTTCGGTTCATGTTCCAGGGCGTTTGGTTTTGGGGTTTGTTGGGTTTTTTTTGTTAATGTGAAAATATTTTGCTTTTCTTTCCATTTTTTTTTTTATCATTACTATATCTCAGTTTTCCATGGAGTTCATTTTTCTGTAAAAAAGGAGCTGGTTGACTCTAAAATCAGGGGGTAGTGTTTATTTATATTTTTAATTGCAGTCTGAAATTTTCAATTGGGTCTCCTGGGATTCTGCACTGTAATTTCTCTTTCTCCCTTTAAAAAAAAAAAACCTCTACAAAAATATTGATTTTAGTATGTATATTATCCAAATATTGTTTTCCTGTGACAGAAGCAGATTCTTTGTCCCAAAGTGAGCGTTAAGTAAAGGCTGAAGAAGCAAGTTCAGGATTTTGCAAAACAAATCCTTGGTTGGTTTCTATCTTTGTTTCATTTCATCTTAAAGTAGTAAGTGTTTGCACATTAGGTAGTGGGAGATATTAGCTGGACTCTACTGTGTGTCAATGCTGGTGCTCTTCAGGAGTACAACAATGCTTAGCAAACAGTGAGCAAGAGAGCAATATGAATTATGGACAGGCTAAAGACATAAATGCAGAAGCCCAATGAGATAAGAAATCTCCAGCTAAAGCAGAATAAAATTCCAAAGCTAAAATAAATGGAAAGGGATATTTATTTTATTTAGAAGTGACTGATTTTCAGCATATGGTTAAACATGAATAACCAGACAGGCTTCTGCCTGATGCTGTTTAGTTCAGAAAAGAGTTTAGAAGTTTACAGAAAGACAGTTGGCAGTGAGTGACTGTTTACCAGTAATATTAGATGCATCTGTAAACCACAATTAAGCCAAGAAGAGATTTGTGGGTGTCAGTGTGTGTGTGTATGCAATGGGTGTTATCTAGTGATTTCTACTGTTACTATGTGGGTTTGTATGATTTCTTGAATTTCCCTGATCTTTCCTTCTATATGTTTGTTTTGTTTTGTTGTTTTTGTTTTTGGTTTTTTTCTGAATCTTACTTTATTCCTTTCTCTCACTCTGATTAAAATATTGTGATCACTAATATCACATAGCATTATAGGTGCTTAATTTAAAAAAAAAAAAAAAAAAAGCAGTCAACTGTGATAAAGTCGGAATGTTCATGTGAGACAGAATGCAGAATAGCTGGGGATGTGACAACTTAGATAATTAATTAGTCCTTTTCATGTCGACAGGGGGGTGCACATATTTTGATTTTTTGCATACATTCTCATTCATGCATCTTTTTTTGGTTTTATGCCTAGAAAAGTGAAGCCTTTAGCTTCATCCTGGATTTGATAAAGGTCTGGTCTGACTACATGGATCTGAATGATGTGTGTTAGCACCCTGCTTATTAATCACTCTTCATCTGCAGCAGGCCTGTGTTAGACACCTGTCTCAATTTTGTCATCACATGCCTTCTGTGCAGAACTGTCATAAGAACAGCAGACAGATATCAACCCATATTTTTCAGAGATCTTTATTATAGGAGCTAAATGTAGACAAAAGGCACTGCATTGGTTTTTATTCTTACTCTCTTCTTTCTTTCCTCTGTGTACAGAAGTGTCCATAAATTCCCTAAAAAACAAGTTTCACTTTCTGATCATTTCTAGCTGCTTTGAGGATGCTGGTAAGTCAACGAGCCACTGAAATTACTCTGGGTGCCCATTCCGGGATTCTACAAAGACGCAGAAGTCAACAGAACTGATTTGTTCATTATATTTCCACTGTGAAATTGCCTGTTATGACCTCTGTTTAGAAAGCTCTTCTGTTACACCATGAGATAACATGTGTAGAAACATCATTTGAGGTCATGATGGCGAAAGGAGAAGAAACTTTTGAACATGTAAAAGGACAATATAGCGTAATGGTTGGATGTATATGTGGGATTTAGGATATTTGAGTATGGTACCTTGCTGTCTGTCCCATTGGTAAGATTCAGTTCATTTAATTTTGCTATCTAAAAGTAGTTTGGGGAAAAAAAGTAAGTCTATGCAGACTACTATTCCCCTTATCTTAAAATAAGAATGTATTACCTTCAATGTTTCTGTCTTATTCTTCAAGCAGAGATTTGAGCAAATCACATGATTAATAACCTTTTTTTTTAACCATCTCATTTCTCTGTTTTCCTCTGCTGCATCTAAGACTTAGCATGTCATTCCCATACTTGAGTTGTCTTCCAAACCTTTATTCTGTCTTTTTTCAGTCTTCTCCAACAAGCCTTCTAATCCCATTGCTCTTCGTTGGCACAAAAATTATGATAAACTCCACTGCAGGGTGAGGCGTGGAAAAATTTCACTACTTCACTATCTTTTCCTGATGCTTTCCATTACAACACATTTCTCTTCATTCTTCCCTTGGGCTTCAATTACTAACCCTGCTGGTGGCATGGCTTTGTCTTTTCATCCCTCTGTATATACCAACAGTAATGAATCCAAGCAGCAGGGCTGCTGAAACCCATATGACCCTCACACCATCACCAGAGAGAGGAACGTTTTTCATATTGTTTCCTATCTCCCCACCTATGTATGGCTCTCACCCATGTCAATGTTTTCTGAGCTCTCATGAAATGCATCCATCTCACTGTCCATTCCTTTTCCTAACAGAGAAGTTGAGAATTTATATATTCATTTGTATGTATTTTAACTATTTCTGTCTCAGTATATTTCCAATAAAAGCTGAAGAAGAACATACCAAGAGACTCAACTTCTCTTGGGAAGTTTATTCACCTTCATGCATAGGCTTTTCACAAGAGTTCCAGAGTTACCCTTGTTTTCCAGGAACTTTATCATGTGCTGAACATTATAGAGTATGTAAAGGAAGGAGAGACCAAGTTTTGGGGTCATATCTCCTTTTCCTCCACCTGATAACTGATAGAGTGTCTGAGTGTCACAAACAGTGAGAAGTCCTCCTGCCTGTGCAAACCATTTTTAAGAGACTTCAAAGATTTTTATTCTCACATCTGTAAAGTAGGGAAGGATTGTGTCCATTTCAGAAAATATATACTGAGGAACAAATCAGACTTACTGACTTGTACCGTATTATACAGTTTGTGGATGTCAGGAATTGAGCACAGGTCCTCAGCCCTACCCTAGTTCTCTGGAGTGTCACCCAGATTATTGGCTGAGCTTTCCATCAGCTGAAGCACTGAATCACTGAACAAGAGTTATTCCTTTGTTTAGTCGTCTTTTCCCAATGATCTATAATTGCAACAAGCTGAACTTGGATTTATTTTTTTTTTCAGGGTAAAAAGGAAATGGTCCATGGCAGGTTGATTTTAAATTCCATGGAGCTCACAAAACCTTCAGGCTACCACAGTTCTGAGGTTTATAATATAGCATTGATGTTGTGAAGTACTTCACCTCCACCCCTGCCTGCCTTGAGACATCTTATTTTCAGAGGGAAGTAAATACAAGTTCAAGGTTGCAGAAGAACATTTCCCTGGCTTGTCAGCTCCTCCTCTTTCAGCCTGACTGGAGAGCTGCTTCATGCTGTCATACTTTATTCGTGTGATCAGACTGCAGGAGGCAAATGAGAGCCATGAGAGTTGTGGCATTTGTGGTTTATTTCAACAGGGATTTATTCTACAGAAAACAAACAAAAAAAAAAAAGCACCCTGAAATTTTCATATAGAAGAATGATCTGGGCTGTATCATGTTGGGTTGTTTTAGAGGTGGATGGTAGGTATTTGGCCTTTCCCTCCTCTGGCAGGTTTCTGCTTAGGTTTGGCAACAAGTGACATCATTAGTGCTGATGGCCAGGACTTGAACTCACTGTATTGATTGCCTGAATGTTTCTGTTTCTCAGTGTAATGAAAGAACAATCAGTGTCTCTGTGATATCCTCATGCGGCATTAACTACTGTTAGAATTTATTATCATTTGTTTGTAAGTATTTATTACATGTTCTTACAAGGGGCTCTATAGACTCCAACTGAGACTGAAGCGATGTTGTATAAGGCATTGTGTAGATTCACAGGAACATGCTAAGAACTTACAATCTGTATAAATGAGTAGGAATGGAGAAAAGGGACATGAAGTAGAAAATTGCCTTCCCTAGCAGTCATTTCAGCAGCTACATGCAGTGCCTTAGTCCCTACACATTCGATCATGTTTCCTATCTCATTACAACAGTCAAAATTTACTGTCCTTCCTTTCGATGCTTCAGCTGGGAGCATAATAACATGTAACTTTGGACAACCAAGGCTAACTGACTACCAGAAATCATGGTATTGCAAATGGAGGAGGAGGAAAAGAATGTATAATTGGTTTGCATGCTAGATTGCTCCCCATTCCCATTTATAAACAATACCTCTACCAAGAATAAAAACATGTACTGGCTTATAAAAAGACATATTAAGATCAGGTTGCTTTTTCTTTAATTTTCTATAGAAAACTTTAGTTCCTGGAAACTATGCTAGTGAGAGAATAGGAGTATTTGGGAAGAATAAACATATGGTGCCAGAATGACATTCAGGGAAAGAAATTTAGTTGTCTAACTGGGCATCTCTGGTTCCCTCTTAGACACCTTGGGATGCTGCTGGAGAGACCTGTACCAGGCTGAGTGGCATGGTGTATAATGTAGGAGAGCTCTATCACCTCCTGGAACAACTGCCAGAGGCCAGGTGGACTATACTATGGCCAAAAAAAAAGGGCATTTGAGCCCCATGTTTAAAAGTCATAATAAAATATAATTTTAAAAAAAAAAAAGTCAAGCAAGAAAACACTGTATGTACACTCACATCATCACATCTGGAGCCTCCCTGGATGGAGAACAGCATCACAAGTGACAACAGGACCCAACATCAGCATCCCAGGATGATATCTGGTGTCACATCACACATCATCTGCTCCAGGCAGAGCAGCACTGAGAGATTCTTGCCTGCCTGGGACAATTACACCACTCCTGAGAGTGGAGGGGCAGGTGCACACAGGGTCTGAGGCTGCTTTAAGCATTTACCCTAAAATATTTGCTCTAGTTTTTATTCCTGTGTTTCAGTGGAATGGGAGAGCTATATTCCCACTTTAGAGGGATCTGAACATATTGTTCTAGCAGTAAAAATCAACGTTGTGGGGTTTTTTTTAAAATACAACACAACAGAACAAAACAAGGACATGCTAATGCAAATGGGAAAAGCTGATTCTTTGCTCTTCAGCCTAACAAATAGTAGGAGACATATTTCTGCCAGGGAATGTGGTCTATACCTCTAAGTTAATTAGGAGTAAATGCATATTTAGTTAGTGTGAGGGTTGGAAATCAAGAACCTTGTTATTTCTGTTTCTTGGTTCCTGTGCATTTAAATTCACAATTACACTTCTAGAGGAAGCTGCCTCTCCAGCAGAGAGGTCTGTACTGATCAAGGGAGCTGCCTGTTTCAGATACACTTAAGAAGATATCTGTTGCCAAGGGGCCTCAGAGTTGGAACTGTTCACTGTTCTCATTTTCTCTTCTGCCAATTATCCAAACCCTTTTCCCATTCACTTCATAATAATGATAATAATACCTTCATTAGATAATCTCAAGGCAATTTCTACTATAAAGCAAATTGGGGTTATTTCACCCTATCTACAAGAAGCAGGAGAGGTCACTTAGCCTTTGGCTGAAGCTAAATGCCCAAGCAAAATAGCCGGATTACCCCAGTTTCTCTTCTGTGAAAAACATCAGAAAAAGTCTGCTGCTACTACCACTGCAATGAAGTCAGTTGAATATGTGTGGCCTTTCTGTACCTGAAGGAAACAAAGATTCTTCCAGACTGATGGACATCCTTGGCTAACTGTGCACTGTTTTTGCCTTTGGATGAGGATAAGGAACTTTAAGTATAACAGTATTGGGTGTACATAACATCACAAAGAGAGTTTGATCCTTCCTTTTCACCACTTCTCAGAGGCAGAGATACAGATAACTTTTTGAACAAGGCATCAGTCTGTCTACAATGCATCATTGAATTAATCAAATTCTTCTCATGTGAGAAATTTTTAATATTCTGAAGCTTTAAGTTGGGATACTGTGATTGAACGTGGGTGGAGCAACAATGAACCTTTGCTGCCAGTAGAGAAGACTTTGTCAGTAACTGTTGTATCAAATTCCAGGTAGATTAGTACAGTGCTGAAACAACCTACTCTAGCAATTGCACACAGCTTGCAGCTATTCACGACAGTGCTGTAAGATATGCCAAATGGAATTCCACCTTGTTGTGAATATAGACAAGCTCAGGAAACAAAATTTGGTTCCAAATGCAAAGTCTTGCAAAAATGCACAGAGGAAACATTGATTAGTCTAAACCTATCTCTGGTAATGACACCATTGGTCTCTTTGGTCTATTGGGGCTCTAAGCAACCTGATCTAGTTAAAGATGTCCCTGCTCACTGCAGGTGGGCTAACTAGATGACCTTTAAAGGTCCCTTCCAACACAAAACATTCTATGATTCTATGAATTTAATTCAAGACTTGATGCTTACAGCATTATAAGAGTGACTTAATGTGACCATCTCAGTTCTTTTCATTCTTTTCATGGAGACCCTTATTACTGAAGCCATGATGATCTGAAGGTATAGGACTAGAAAGTTTTGCAAAGATAGGCCTTATTAAGCAACAAATACAACCAGGGTGAAAAATAATCAAGTTTTGGCAGCAGAGTTTGTGTTCCTGACATGTCCTCTACTTTCTCCAACAGTGGGTATAATAAAAGTTGTTACTTATCCCTGCAATCTTTGGCTTGCTGCAGGATTCAGATAAGGAACCAGTCACACTATCCAGAGACATCCACCTCCTAGTGTACTAACAACATTCAGAACATGGTCCATAGTAATAAGCCAATGAGTCCTTGAGAAAAAAAAAACACATTTGTGCCTCAAATGTGTGCTGCAGATTGCTAGACATATGGAGCTCATTAAAGGCTTTCAAAGATAACACAGCCATTGTCATTGGACTCTTGTTTCAAGTGCATATGGTTGCTTATGTACATGACAGTAACAAAATACACAGCTTATCTGACAGTCTCTTCCATTACCTGAGCAACTAAAATTGTTATAGGCAGAAGCACTGGAGTGTTTTTCCCCAGGTGAGCATCTCCACCTCAGGTCAAAGATCAAAGAAGATGGTTAAACTCATGAAGAGTGACAGAAAAGATTTGGCAGAACAGGTCTGTTTCTTTGGGTGTCCTGAGTTCTGGTTACACAAGGAAAGCACATCATGTTAGGAAACCTATCAGATAAGAGGGAAGTGACACAGTGAACATGACATAGGACTGATGTAGGACAGTTGTGTTTCAAACTTCATGAGTGCTTATTAACCTGTTCTGGATAAAGTCATGTTTTAAAAAAGACTCGGCTCTTAGAAATAAAAAATGAGGCTTTGAGAAATATTTATGAATGCAAGGATATAATACACTGATCTCAGAGATCTTTATTGTTATTTTCATTATTTTTTTTATACTTTCAGCTTATGAGTGCCTAGAAGCCAACCATCTTGATCTACCCTAAAAGGGGGCTCTAAAGACATATATCAAGTGAGAGATATAACATACTCTTAACAGTCTTTCTATGGCATTGTTAACCTTGACTCATGGCACTAAATCTTTAGGTATGACTGCCCTCAATTCCATCACGATGGTTTAATGAATTTTACATGAGGCACCTGGAAAAGATGAAAATTAATTCCTTCCTTCCTTCCTTCCTTCCTTCCTTCCTTCCTTCCTTCCTTCCTTCCTTCCTTCCTTCCTTCCTTC
>WTSP01019281.1:0-100123 GCA_025331215.1 Actenoides lindsayi | reverse complement strand
TTTCCCAGATGCCAGACTCTGCACTTGTCCTGGTTGTATTTCATTTGATTTCTCCCTGTCCAACTCTCCAGCCTGTCTAGGTCTCACTGGATGGCATCACAGCCTGCTGGTATGTCAGTCACTTCTCCCAGTTTTGTATCATCAGCAAACTTGCTGACAGTGCACTCTGTTCCCTCATTCAGGGAACAATATATTCAATATATTGAATAGCATTGGCCCCAGTACTGACCCCTGAGGGACTCCACTAGATGCAGGCGTCCAACTAGACTCTACCCCATTTGCAGTAGGAGATACAGTCTGTAGAAAGTGAGGGACAGCAATTCAAGATCTCTGAAGTGAAGATGGCAATAAACTGTGGTTAGGGAAGACACAACTCACCTGAATTCTCAGACTCTGTAAAGAAAAGATCCATGCCAGTGCTTAGTATCTGCATGGTTCAAGCACTGCCTTACTTATAGTGTGGCACTGATGAAGCATTCACCCCACCTTCTGCCTTCCCACATCAACTTTCCCATCCAGTTCTGTGTTTCATCACTAAAACTCACTTGCCTTTTTTTCCCGCTTAAACATGGTTTGATAATGCACTGTCATCAGATGATAACCATCAACAACCACTGAGGTAGTACTCATATTTGGAAAGCCTTGCTGTACACAGAAAGGGTCTAATAAAGAGCTCTAACAATAGTAAATGCTGTTTTAGTGGTAAATGCATGTAACAAGAGTATAGGTTACTTAAACAGTTTGTATCCGCTTGTACTTGACCAACACCAAGCACTGCACTACACAATTCCTGCTCAGCCACTGAATAGTCTGATTTATTTTTTCAATAAATAGTTTTGTAGGCCTGACTCTTCCCCCATGCCCACTCTGTTGTTGTTGTAGTGTCCCTGTTATTATCTTGGACCTGACTTTTGTCTCATCAGCAGGAGCTGCTGAATTATGACTGACAGGTGCCATGAACAGTGAGCAAGATCCCAGCCATCACAAGGGTATTCTTGTGAAGAAGTCTCTCTGGCAATGACAATACACAAAAAGCCCTGATTAAGTCTTGGACATACATATATCACTATGGAGCAGTTTTATTAGGACTGCAGTGCAGCAGCTGCTGTGGCAGGAAAAGAACTGATTCAGCATTTTCTCAAGGGCTAGCCACAACAAAGGGATCACCCCCATGCTCATAGACCAAGGTGGCATCAGGAGAGACAGTAAAATACAAAGTGCGTAAATCATAACATGGCAACAATTGTTTCCATTGCTAGTTAATGCTTTACCACCAAAACTAAGACTGTAACTGCAGTTTCCACGTGACCTGCCAATAACAACAATGAAGCAGCTAGTGGCAGCACCAGAACAGGAAAGATGTAGCTTCCTCTAGCTGTGGATGGAAGCAAGTCTTGACCCCCTAGCAGTAAAGAGGCAAATCACTGTGAGTACATTTGAATCTGAACCTGTCAGGAAACATCATCAAAGGACCTGGTTGAAGAGCGCCCTAATAACTGTATGAAGGAAGAGTGACCACCAGCAGATGCTAACCACACTTCTTGCCATTGAAGGCAGCACCAGTGAGCAGCAGCCAGTCACTCACCTTCCACTCAAAAAATGTTGTTGGATAGTTTAGGTTTTAACAGGGAATGAGTTCACATGTGTACTAGAAAACAGGCTGGAAGTAATACTGGTATGACAACACAGAGCTCAGTGGGTGCACCTGAGATGCTGCAGAGCCTCTAGTATTTTTTGGGAACAGATCATAATCACCTTCCATCTTCTCTTTGGGAGGATGGCATTCTTCTCAACACCACACACTTAATGGATTGTACATTACTCTCTCATGTGTTCTCACTACACAGAAAAGTACAATTAATGAGGCTGAGCAACATTTCTGTTTTGTGTCTGAGGCTATCTCAAGCAAAGTAGGTACAGTGAAGTCCCTGTGCTATGCTGAGTTGTGACAGACAAAAACAGATAAGATATCCCTATGATTTGCCCTGACCTACTGCTGCCTAGCATCCCCATCAGCTCTCTGGTGGTCAGGTGGGTCTTCATAGATCTGTTCAAGATTAAGCCTTTTCCCATTCCATTTCTACCATTTCCTAATATATCTGCTTTGCTTCCTGCTTTTGTTTTTAGGAAAATAATTGTTTTCCTCTATACTCCAAAGAGCCACCTGAAAAATGTATTGGTTTTCAGCTGTGGAAAAAATTATTTCCTCTTCCCCCTTTTGCTCCTAAACCATAGACTGAAAAATACATTTCCTCTCTGATTTATAGAAATCAATTATTTCCTTTGGGATCTTAGACCATGCACAACCGCCTATAAAATACTTTTTCCCCTTTGCTTTGCAAAATGTATTTTCCCCATTGGGGCTCTTAAATACTGGTTCTAGGAATCAGGTAGATGCTGTCATTCAAAACTCCATTGTTTCTTGCCCAACCATAACCTCATTTTTACCTCCTCTCCCTCAGCACTGCAAGGCAGCAGGCAGTTACACAAAAAAAGCTGTTTCAGTGGGCTGAAAATCTGCAGAACAATTTTCACAAGATTTTCGCCTGTGAGGGAGGAAGCATCAGCTTTTTGTGACTATGTAATGACAGAGTCTCCAGGAGAGGAGAAGCTCAACATCAATGTGAGGAAAAGGAGACTCTTCACTTCAGCAGCTGGACAGGCAGATCCTGTGGCTTTTTCTGGCTTCTGACTCCCACGCTAATTAACAGAAATCAACACCCCTCCAGGATCTCTATAAATCCTAACCTCAGTGGATAAGCCGCTGCACAGACATTTTCAAACTAAGGCTTCAGAGTCAGAGGGAAGACAGTCACACAGCAAAGTACATAAACAGTACTTTTTTCCAAAGCAATGAGTGGATCTCACATTATTAACGAGGCACGCCTTTCTAACAATATGAATAACCTAGCAAATGAAATAAGCTGTCAAACAAAACAGTGGATTCTACATCTTCTGATGTCTCCAATAAAGACAATCTGTCTTTCTGGAAGTGATAACCTTACTCCTGCAGAGGTTACTGGTATCTTTACAGAGTTGACAAGGGCAAATTCCATGTCCTGTACTGTGTAGAAGGTCAAACTAGACGGTTAAAATGTTCTCTCACAGATTTGAAATCTCTTTCTGTGTGAGTCTGAGGACATTTTTTTTTAACCCTTTTCAATATTTAATTCCAGTTTCCTACTATCAGAAGAACATAAAAGCACTCTGAAGAAAAATAGAGGAGGCAGAAAATTAAACTCCTTTTATTAGAGCATTCTTGCTTTTCTGTTATATGAGTGTTTTTAGGAGGAATCTCAGCAGCTATTCACAGAGACTTGCAGAACAGACTGTATGTCCTGTCTGGTGCTTTCTATAGGCAATGCAATTTTGAAAGAATAGAAAAGAAAGGATTATTTTAGAAATGCATTCTTTCCCTGTTATGCATTTCTGCCCACAGCTTGTAGTGACTTGCTGGGATACCTGCTGAATGTAACAGGAGAGCTGTGTGCATCAGAGACAGCACTATTCACATCAGTAACCACCCTCCTGTTGATTTCAGTAGGTTGGGAGCTTGCCTACCCATCCCTCAGCTGAGCTGTTTTTCATCTTCTCTCCTTGCCCCTGGCCCAAGCAAGAGGAGAGAGAAAAACAAATAAGGACCCATTACAAAAAAGTTCTAACATCTACTATTTCTAAAACATCTGTAGGTAAACTCATAAGGTATGCCTTTTTCAGGGCTGGAAAATTATTGCTTCAGAGATTAAAGTGAAAAGAGCTCAGCATCTTAAGAGGCACATTTATGAAATTCCCATCTCTCTAAACAGTGACACTATTTCACAAATCATCAAATGCTTGGAAAACAATAGTACTACTAGTAATAAAAACATTTACTTTATAGGTGATCAAAAATCTCCACACACTTACTTCTACAGTTATAACTCTGAGCCAGTGGACATGCCAAAAAAGTAACTCACATGGGCTAAATCCTTAATAAATAAAACTGAATTACTTGAGGAATTAATTTGGGTGAGATAACACTATCCACACTGGGATTTTCAAAAAACCCTTTCAAAACTGACAACTTACTTAAGTAATCTTGCTTAAGCACCCTAAAAAAGACCTGAAAATTCAGAAATATTTGTTGATTCCCAGGCAGGATTTCAGCATTCAATTAAAAATAATAGCCATTTAAAGATAATGCCAATTGCATGACAGACAGTTCAAGTTATACAACTTAACCCAACAAGTATAAAAAGAATAAAATGTCAACAGGAAAGTTTTGTCCTGACGACTGGCCAGGAGGCACATATCATATGCACTTGGTAACATTACTGGCTTATATTTATTAGGTTTATATTCAGTTAATTTGCAACAATTGTTTATAATGAAGATTTCTGGCTCTTAGGGACTCTTATAATATCTGTTGAAGAAACAGGAGAAGTACATGGCAGTACCACCCAGCAGAAAAAGTGAAAGCATTGAAAGGTGACAGAGCCGTTTTCCATCAGCTTCTTCAACACTTAGCAGGTTCTCCACACTTGCATGAGACTTCTTTCAGCAAGTTTTCAATCACTGCACCCAGTAATCTTCTGTCCAGCTCATTCTCGGGTGTTTCCCAGAAAGTAACATTTATCCACACCCTCCGTATATCCTTCTCTTGCCCACAATAGTTTCCACATTCCTCATCAACCACCTTCTGTGCAGTTTCATGGTTATTCCACACCTCTACTGGCTGCATTGGCCAGCACTTTCATCTTAGAGCATACATAAGTGAGTATGAATATGCAAGTTAATTTGGTAAATAGAATACTTCACTTTGGGAAAGACACAAAACTTGGCACATCTGCTACTAGAAGATCCAGTACTACACTGTGTTGACTACACAATTAGGCATAGAGTAGCTCCTGAAATTAAAAGAAGTGCTTCTTCTGCTCCTTGCTGGACTTCACTGCTGTGACTCCATTCTGTCAGCCTGTTCCTTGCTTGCTTATCAATATTTTTACCTTTTGCTTTTCTTTTTTGTCATTTTTTTTAAAAGTAGACTACTGAACAGTGCTAACCCAAAGTGGTCAAACACAAATCTTTATTTCCTTTGAATGCAACAAAGAAGAAAAACCAATAGGGAGATTTGAGTGGTGCCTATCAAGAACTTCTTTCCTATCTGTCAGCTCACCAAGGGTGCCAAAATGAGTTTCTGAATTTTGTAAGAAAATGTTTACCTAGATGTCCCTGGCTTTTGCAAGGTTCTTTTCCTATTTCAGACACTTCAGTCTGGCCCATGATGGTGATATTGTACCTTCTGCTTCCTAATCACAGATAGCCAAGTGAGTTGTGTTATTTTGTTATGTACACACACTCAGTGGAAGATCAGAAACTACTGAGTGCATCCTTAATATTATCCTTCCTGATGCAATAGTTGTAGCAGTGTTACCAAAAGAGATTATCACTGTTCCACTCTGCTGGTGACTGTCATGCAAAAGAAAAGGGGTGAGTGACTGCTGCAGCTTGAGCTTCCATGCTTTGCTATTCAGATGAGGATTTCTTAGGCAGGCAGCATTTAACTGTGTCCCTCTGGAAAACAAAGATGCTAGAGTAATTCTGTCATGGACTTCACAGGTTTGCTTTAGCAGCCAACAGTGGAGCAGAGCCAGTCAAGTATCCTTGAGTCTCTACAGCAACGTGATTTATCCCAGACAAATCATACTCAGAATAAGTGATTTGCAAATATTATTTTAGATTTAAGAGCACACATTTGCGTATGCATTGTCTACTGGTCATTGAACTGATAACACAGTTGTTATGTGACCAGATGTCTCCAAGAGAAGGATAAAGCTTTTCTGTGTGAGCATCTAAGCCTCCACTACAAATAATAGGATTTCCAGAGTACCCTTGATGAATTAGATTAGGGAACCTTTCTATTTTAAGCTCCTATAACAAAAAAGCAGTAGATGGTGTTTGGATGTGTTCACTGCCTCCTTGTTAATGCCACTAGGTACTGGGCTCGCTTATAACCAAGAGCTGTTAGAATCTATCTTACCCGAAAGAGCCCATGATCTGTAGTACAGAAAAAGGAAATCAAGCCTTCTAATATGGGATTTACTCTGAACAACTGTTGATTTTGCCGAGAGGAATAATTTCCATCGAAAATGTGCTAAAAGGCAATCTGCAGATACATGTTAAGGGGGGGGATGTTGAGACAATCAAACCAATGTTTTGTTTCATGGGCTTAGACCAGAAGTGAGCAACATGTGGCTCTTGAGCCATATGCACCTCTTGAGTTGTTCAAGTAAGGTTTCCATGCCAGGGCTAAATCACATTGCAGGAAGAGGAGTAATGGGCCATGCTGGCACAGGGACTGTGGGTATAATCAGAGTCTCCTGCTAATTGCAAGTACCAAGCCAGAAGGGGCTAATGAAGCTGATATCACTGGGTGACCTTGAAAGACTACACACATAGCCCCACCAATTCCCAAAATAGGATCCATGATGAGCCATTGTCATCTCCCATCTGTGAATTGCTCTTCAATCATCTCTCCCATCGATTCACCATGTGTCCTATGGTTTACAGTCATATGAAAACACACTGGATTGGCCACCTCTGTGCTACCCTGCAACCACTATTTGATATTTTAAGTAGAGAAGAGGTTTTAAAAATCCAGCTGTAACAAAGATAGATAATTATATAAAATGAAAAGCAAAAAAAATTCCTCTTCTACTTCCCAGTGCTGGAGTTTTGGAGCATGATATTTCATTATCTTATATAATTATTAACTGGAGTTTAATCATGATTGTTTGGTATATGCTTTTAATTTTACTTTCAAAAAGAATTCAAGTTTTTATGCCATTTGAAGCTATATTTTTAAATTATTGTGGATGTTCCTTAAATCCAAAGATTCTTAGCTGTGCAAAGGGAAGAATGGTACACAGGGACTTAGGTAAATTATGACATTTATCACTAGAAGCAATATTACTGAAAAACCGTACCTACTCATCATTTATTATCTCTTTTCTTTCATTAAAACAAACCTCATCAGAGACATAGTGCAGTTTTTATACAGAGAGAAATGATGGCGAATTTGCTGTAAACAGGTGGAAAAACAAGAAGGAATGAACAAAAGTTTTCACAACTCTGTTCTTTTCAATGCAGAAAACAGTCAGATTTCAGCAACTAAAACAGATGAAAAATATTTCAATGCCATAATCCTTTTCTTAAGAAAATGTACAATTCTTTGGAATCAGTCTTTGTTTCTTTGTTTGTTTGCTCTTAAGCTCAAAATCCAGTCTATTTTCCAAGAATATTTGGTAGAATATATTTTAATAATGTTGATATGTAACATTTTGTCTTTCAGATTTTAAATAATATGTTTCTGTTCTTAGTATGTGTTTTATTGTGAAATGATTTAGTAATTTCTGCAGAATAGGAGCAGAACATAGTCACTTTGATGGGGAAAGAATAGCTTGACTGACCTGAAAATTTCTTTGGTTTTGCCAAAAATGTCACTTTAAGAAGGACTTCATGACTGTTGGCTTCAAAGTCTTTTTTTAAAAATCAGGAATCTTACCATAGTAAAGAAATTCTACATTTCCATCATCTTTGGAATCAAGTTAATAAGCACCATTGCCTGCTACTACCATTAGACTTGCAATACTTACTTTACTCCTTGGTTCTCATACAGTCTCTACCTGATTAAATACAGATGGAGTTGCCCTGAAGTCTCTTCACCTTGACCCATACAGAGTCGTTTCTTAGGCACTAACTGCAATACTGATGTTGTGCAGCCTTACGATAAAGGATAATGATTTCAGGATTTCCAAATTGATTAACTTTTCAATCCATGTAATAATTTAAAAAATCCAGTCATCATCAAAAAAATAACTGAGCAGAATTTGTCTTTAAAATTGATCTTTTAAAATCTGGGATGCTTTCTTCATAGAAAAGAACAAAAATCCAAACAGAAGCATCAAAAAACTGCACAGCATCAGGGACATATTTTCATGAAAATTGAGCTTGTAATTTGTCTTTTGTGCAGCAGGGAGTTGCCATTGCCACGCTGTGGTCTCAGGTGTTCATGTGGTTCTGTGCAGGCAGTTGCTTTTTGTGCTGTGGATCAAAATGTTTTCACTGTGATAGCCCTTATTTTACTTACTCAGAGGAATTTATCATACACAGGACTTGGTGAGGCCCTGATCCTGGGATAAAGAGTGTATAGGTAAGCTGTTGAGGACACACAGACCCCCTATCAATTTCCTGCCCTTGCATAAAGTTGTGCTATACTTACTGTAGTCTTTCATGAGGTTAGGTGCACACATCACCCCCTGTCCAGTTGCTCTCAGTTACCACATCAAAGATCTATTTTTGGTTGATCCTTGCTTTAATTGGAAGAATGAGTATGAAAATATTACCATGAAGAACAAAAGCCACCAAGAATGGGGTGTCGATATGGGGGTTTTGTACAGAAAAATCACAAGTCTATAAAAACATGGTATAAAGTACTGCTGGACCCAGTAAAGGTAAGAAAAAATTTCCAGAATTTCACCCAGGGAAAGATAATATGCACTTACACTGAGTGAAGTTCCAGGACTGTTGTTTGTGATGCCCTTCATCCAGCACTGTAATTTGTAAGTGAATCAGTCTAAAATTTGGGAGGCCATTGGAAATTTCTAGCTATATTATTACTCTAGAAATATTATATTCTGTACGACATGTTAGTATCACTCGATAGCCTGGATAGACCAACCTGGCCCAGATCTCATTGATTTTAATAATACTCTGCCATTTTCCATTAGCTGAGCGACTGAGCCAGAGGCTGTGATTTTTCTCACACTTTTTTCTTTCTTCTTCTTAATAAACAACAGAAAAGGATGATATCCTAGTTCTTCACACAGGAGAGCAAAGCTGAGGGCTGTTAAGCATATTTGCTACAGAACAACTAAAGACCATGTGAAAAAAAAATGTAGGCTGTTCCTGACACATTTAGTAATGACATATTTTATCATAGCAGACATGGTATCATTTAAACATTGAGAAGATATGATAATATTTATACTATGCTCAAGGTGCAGCAAGGGGCAATAAAACTATGATTAAAATGTACTAAAAACATAATTAAAAACAATCTTGATAAAATTTAAACAAATAAAACTAGTCACTAAAGGGAAGGGAAGGGAAGAAAAGGAACACATGATAATCATGACGTGTCTCAGAGACTGGTATATCCAAGGAAAAGGAAAAAAAAAAGCAACAAAGGAACCCAGCAAAGCACTGAAAAGGAGGAAAGAAAATCTCTGCTTGAGCTCTTCTGACTAAAGTGGGTAGAGACAGAGCTTAATAGGATAATTAAAAGTAATGCTGCAGGGGACACAGATGTGAAGCCTTTAAAAGGTGAGTGCAGGCAGCCTGTCAGTGCCCTGCAGCGAGCACCCACCATCCCCAGGGATGTCTCTCACTTTTCTCTAGCTATGAACCCAACTGCACTGTAAGGAGGGGTCTGAGCTAGTTTTCCACAGCAACAACAGACATGTCCAATGATAATACACAACTACATTCGCACTGCAGTGTAGCCATGAGATTAATGAGGCATCCCTCTGGGTTTTCCCGGTACCTTCTAGGTAATACAGCCAAGTCACAGGCTTCCCCTCCAGCCACAGGACTACGATTGTCTCCTAAAATCCTCTGCAGAATTCAACTCCTGAAACATTCTTCTTCTCTCTTGCTGCAAACATCTTTATCTCACAAAAAACAGTTGTTAAGGTTGATGTAAAGATCAACTTCACTGACCCTCAGATTTATTCATACACCATCCACCTCTTTCTCCTGCAGTTTGCTTTTATTTTCCTCCTTCACTATTGCATCCCAAAACACCTAATTGTTTGCATTTTCAAAGACTGCTTGTCTCCTGGCCATCATCTTAAAGTGACAAAATGTCTTTTTTGATCAGTTAATCAAGCTAGTCTCCATCATCTACCGGGGCTGGATTTTAAGCATGCTTGCTTTTCTTTTCATGCTTAGGATGAATTCCCTGTGAACAGAGCTGTTTCATTATCTTCCTTTAAATCTGTGCTTGTAGCTCTCCTTTGCTTTGATCCCTGTGAAAACAATTGCAATAATTAAGCTTCTGATATGACAAAACCCTGCCTATGATATGAACCAGTATTTTTTTATTATTTTTTTCTGTTCACTCATCCTTTACACTTCTCATCTGATGTATGGCCTGTGAGCTTTGAGACAAAGACTTAATTTTGTTCTTTGTGCAGCTCTTAGTAAAGTAACTGCTAGGTCTTTTTCGTGTCCAAGTCTAGATCTTCTAGGTATTACTGTAGAAGAAATCATAATAGCAACAACAATACAATATAAAGGGAAACTATCTGGAGGTTGAAATTTAACTAAAATTTCTGCAACTGCATCTTCCCTGCTGTGTTCAGGGAACTGTTGGCAAAAGGCATAGTTTCTGGAATGTAACTGCGAAACTACCAGGAAATTCTCTGTCAGAAAACTGTAGCCATTGAAGAAGTCTGTCCTTTAAGTCTCTGACCACAAATCACCATCTATGGCATAGAAAAAACACACAGACTAGTGTGATCAATTAGAGAGAGAATGAAGTAAGACTTCTTGCATTAGTCTTATAAATAGGTCTCAAACAAGTCACCTGTGATTTGGAGGTTGGTAACGCTTCCTATACCACCTGTGTCATCCAACAGTCCATAAAATCCTGCAAAATTATATGAATATCAGAAAGCACTCAATCCTGCAACATCTTAAGTCTTCTAAACACAATCTGGTGGGCTACAAAACCATGATAAAAAGTATTCACTGACCTGATGAATTCAGTGTTACTGAAAATTCTCATTTTCCTCCATCAGAAAAAAATACAACAGTGAATTTTGCAGTTTACAGTCAGATATGTCCTAGGCAGTGACTGAGCAGAGTTTTTCTATACTTTCATCCTTAAATATAGGTAGTCTTCTATTATATGTATATGCCTTGCTTATGTGTATATGTTTATACATATATTTATATTTTACTTCGGGCAGTGGATGTTTTTGCATATGAATGTTTCAGGGTCAGGGCATCAACACCATTTCTTATTTATTCTTCAAGCCACTTGTGACATTACTGAGAAGATCAGGTGATGCCTGTGAAACAACCCTAGTAGCTTCCTTTCTGTGCTGAGTCAGTGAAAAGTCAAAGCATTCTAGCTTTGATTTGTATTTGAACTATTTCATACAACTCTCTCACTCACAACATCCCTGTTTATCCTCAGTACACACTGGAGAGCATGAAGCTAGATCCATAGATTAAACATGCTATCCATCAGCTGCCTGTAGTTGCGGATAATTATTTCAACTGCCATTTAAAAAAAAAAAAAATCAGAATGGTGCCAAATTGAAAAATCTGTTCCTCACTTCGCCTGGTGCATGAGGTCCCTTGTTGGGTTATTGAAATTGCTAGGCTATTCTCGTAGCCAAGGAAAAGAGAGAAGACAGATGGAGCCATGCATTTTTGTAAAAACTCTTAAGGACTGTCCTCGTGACAACCCTTTCTCTGTCTCCAAGGCAGTGGGTAAATCTTGTTATGTGTCCTGCTCTAAACTAAAGATATTCCAAGCAATGCCTGACAATTCTGGCATGTTTTCTGTGGGGATTTACTTGTACTGCATCGTTAAGAAAAGATATTTTTCATATGATCATCTCAAGGCTCTCCCTGAAACAAAACAAAAATCCAATTATTTATATATATACATGCATATATGTTATATATGTATAAACATTAATTTTCTGATGGAAGATTAATCTAAGTATTTATTTGAGAAAAGATGACTGCATTTTAATTGTTGTGGTAATATATTTAAATTGTGCATGGGCTAAAAATCCTGAGGCAATGCAGATCACTTTCTAATATGTCCCGGGTGTTAGAAATGCAATGAACTAAATTTCACACAGAAGCAAATCCTATTCAGAAGACCTATGCTAGAAGCAAAGCTGCTTCAACTCTGCATTTTAAATAATCTAAATATTTTCTTTTTCTTTGCCTCTGCACAAAAGACAAAAGGGGACCAGTATAATGGCATTTCAGCACTTCTCTTCCTATTTTCAAGTTCATTTATTTTATTCTACCTTTCTGACTTTGTATTAACCTGTTGTTCTGTCTGCTCCCCAGTGCCTCAAAATATTAGTTTCCTCTGTATGACATTGGTAACTCCCCAAACATTTTGTGTGTACAGGTATGAGTACATGGGGAAGAGAAAAGAAAAACAGACTTTCACATACCGTGTTTCCATATCTAGAAAGAGATCTGTCTCTGTCTCACAGCTTTCAAGTCAATGCAAATGATGTATTACCATATTTTCAATTTCTATAACACCTCCCATCAAGTGCTTTACAAATATCAATGAATTCGTAACACTGATGAGAGGCAGAGAAATATAAATAATCTTACTGGAAGATGGGAGAGGTTGTTCAAGATGGCCTTAGTTTTAGAGTAATTGAACATGTACATCTGTCTTTAACATCAAGAAGAAAATGGAAGATGTTCGTTACCTGGGCAAAGAGGATTCAAATCTTTGATCCCTTCTGCCTTGGATTTAAGTGTCCAATTTTCTCCAGCTCAAGTGCAGTATAGGTTTGAAGTAGAAACTCCTGAAAAATTTATTTGCCTATGTTATATAGAAGATTGGATAAGA
Organism: Actenoides lindsayi; assembly: GCA_025331215.1. Taxonomy (NCBI): domain Eukaryota; kingdom Metazoa; phylum Chordata; class Aves; order Coraciiformes; family Alcedinidae; genus Actenoides; species Actenoides lindsayi. The sequence goes on along the minus strand of WTSP01019281.1, from coordinate 87,462 downwards.
TAATCATAAAAGTGATCTAAACAATGTCTATGAACTATGAAGATAGTTGCTTAGGTAATACTTCTGCAGTAAATCTTCAGTAGGATCATGAATAGAGTCCAGGTTCTCTGACTGCCTTTATTTTCAATTCTTTTATCACAAACCTGTGCTTGTTCTTTTCAAGTATGACAGAAAGTCTTGCGTTAATAAAACAAGGGACTGATAAAACAAGCAGATGCATTACATTGTCAACAATACCCACATTAAGTTTTAGGAAGTCTATATAGCAGCATGTGACACGTAATTCAATAATAAAGTCTTTTACTGTATCTTCTCCTTAAAATAGACTATTTCTACCAAAAAGTCCTTTTTACCAGTTTATTGTGTTATATCATAGCATAATGCCCTGCTTTCAAGAGAGGGAGGACAGAAGTGATTATACAACTGCATTAGAACACATTGTCCCTGGGAATCAAATTTGCTGAGTAAGTTATAAACATGAATTTCTCTTCTTTTGCCTGTTATTTGACAGAGAACCAAAAGAAAAGAACAAAACCCCCTATTTCTTATGTTTCTGTCTCAGTTGTACTTTTAGAAAAAAACCTTTATTATTCAAGCTTCTTTTTTTTTTTTTCCATGCATGATTTAGGTTCTAAATATACACTGGTACTTAATAAAATGATAATATATAATACAAAAGCTGTTAAAGGAAGAGCACTTAAAGATATGTTTGTTACCCATGCATGACAAAGACACAAAAATCTGAGTATCAATTATGGGAAAAACAACTGTGCTCCTCCTTTTGTCTCAAAATCTCTATGGTCATTTGGTATGGAATGGTTTATGCTTTCTCCTTTACTTTGATTTATAAGCAAGTCATTGTTCAATCTAATTGTGTCCAATATATCACCATAACACATTTCATCTTGGCATTTCACCATTTATAGCTTCATAGAAAAACTGATACTAATAAAAGGCCTTTATTCCCCCTTCTATCCCTCCCCACAAAGAAATCTATGAAATCAAATTATTCCATGTACATCAGCAAATCAATAAGGGAAACAAATCAATGTAATTTATTAAAAGTTACCATATGCTGGACTACTACATAGATTTACCCAAGTGAGCTCTTATCACCTGAGGTCAGCGTGAGAAAAGACACTTGTGGAATCCCCTGAAAAACAGAATTCCAATAACTAATTCTAAAAGTAATTAAAAAGCAAAAGTTAGAAAGTTCCAGTGCAATTTATGACCCAGTTGGTACAAAATGTAACACACTGTCATAGTGCAGTCTAAACAGTCCCCTAAGGACAACGTTATGTCAAGAAACATCCTGCAGCTCCATGGGAAGAAATGAAGAACAAAGAAAAATGAACCTTATTGTGCCAATGAGACATCACTGGGTTTATGCTTTCTTTTACATCAATGTAAATTATTCTGTCAATGGTACTTTTGTTTGTTTGTGGACTGTCTCCTTCTCTGAGAAGAAGGGGATATTTGCACCACAGCACCATGGACCTGTGAATGCTCTCTCATTTATTAATGTTGAGAGGCTCTCAGTGGAATATTATTTAAAAAAAGGACATAGCAAAGAGGAACCGTCTGTGAGACTGGCATTACACCAAGCAGTCCTCCTCTCTTCCCATCCACTGGGATGTTGGGCCACACTGTGGAAAGTACCACCCCTCCATCAGCACAAGGCAGAAGCCTGTTACAGGTTATGCACTGAAGAGGTGTTTGGCTTCCACTGTGTTTGCAGAATAGCGTCTGAAATTGTTGGCTCAACTTTAGGCTACCTGGCTGGGAAAAGTAAGCATCTTTGTGCTTTCTGTTTCAGGGATGACAGGTAGTCACCCCCATCCAGTTGCCAAGTCTGAGTTCAAACAGGGATAACATCCAGCTGTGCCTCTTTCTCCTATCCACGGGAAATTTAATCTACTTCTGTGAATTCCTTAATATTTATAATCCATTCATTGAAGATTTACTGGGTGGGATATGCCTGCTGTGGGAGGTGAAAGAAAGACCAAGGAAATGATTCAGTACCCTCTCAGCATCATAACCCTTCAAACTAGGATGCAGTTGAATTTCTGAACGACCTATTTATCAGTAAAGTGTCAGTAGGAATTGATGAAACCTTAAAAGCCACAGTTAAGCAGCATGCAGCGTAAGGATGGAGAGCAGAAGAAGCTGTGTGCATTGTGTTATTAAGAAGAAAGCACGCTACTAGCAGTAGTCATCCTTTTTAATTCAGATAACACCTGTGAGGAATATTTAAATCACATTTAGTATGAGATTTAAAAAAAAAGGAAAAAAAAAAGACTTAATAAGAAGGCACCATGAGACACCATGGTGAGAACAGACCAAAATAGACTTGTGACACAAAAACCTTTTTTGAAGCTTCGCTCTATGCTCTGGTATATTATCAACAGTGCAAATGAATAACTAAAATCCTATCTTGCTCATTCCATTGAAAATCTGGTTTGATATTGTTACATTAAATACTATTATTATGGCACCAAAGGTCTAATTTTTACCTCACTATTAAAATTCATTGTAATAATTACTATGGCCCCATCATGATAATGAATATTGTCTGCATGTGTGCACCCATGGATGCCCAAAGTGATATGCAATTTTTAACACAAACTGTGTAGTCCTGCCCCTTACTTCCACCTGCACAGCCCTTTGTAACTACTAGCTTTTGCTTCCCACTCCTTGCTTTTGAGACAACTTGAAATTTCTTACAGTTTATCCCGAATGCAGTAAGGATCATGTATCTTTTACAGACCTTATAGCAACAAGCTCAGTAGATCCACAGAAAAAGATGATAAAAAAAAAAGAGGAAAACAGTGTAAAAGTGCAGAGAATTGAGTCTTGTTATCAGTGTCTTATTTCATGTGCCATCACGTAATAAATGTGCAATCTGCTGTACTATGTAAGCACAGGGTTTTAAAAGAATTTACAGTTTATGGAGTGAGGTTTAGTGTTGTTATCAGTAAGTTCTCCATCTGAAACAGCACTTTGTAACAGCAGCTACAACAGTATATATATGCACCAGACATACATAAATAAAACTGCATACATATGTCATAAATGTACACATACACACAGTGATATATACAGAAATTCACATCAGTGACATTTAAATACCTCTCCCTTTTCCAGAGCTCTTTCTGTAACAAGAGTGATTTTCCTATGCATATTATTAATGAGCTTAATCCCATAATTACCTCAGTTACATGCAGAGCTCTGAGAACTTGGGAAAACTTGCTTGGCAAGCAAGCTCCCAGAAAAGAATCAGCTCTCCAGATTGAATGAACTCCATGAGCCCAGGCTGGTGAGCATCACATTGGAGAAATGCAGGGGGGAAATTGCAGCTAGCAGGAAGGAAAAGAAACTTCTCACCAAGAAAAAGAAGATAAAAATCAGAGCAATGAGAAGAAAAACAAACATGTTGCATCTTAATTCTGTTGTTGGCATTCTCCCTGACAGACACCCGACCTCAGTCCTTAGTCAAGCCAGTTGTATGTGACAAGAGCACTGCATATGGAGCAGTAACAGCAGACACACAGCATTATTTGCTTAAAGGGAAAGAACAGCCCAGGGGCGGAGCTGTTCTTACATGGTGCAAAGAAAAACCTGTGAGGTAATTATTGAAATAAACAAAAGAATCATGAGTTCTTTGCATGAACAACTAATTTTTCAGTGGGTAATGCAGCATAGTCGCAGATATTTTGTATCAATTCTTTGTACAGAAGTCTTGCAAGGAGAGGCTGAGGGAACTGTGGTTGTTTAGCCTGCAGAAAAGGAGGCTCAGGGGAGATCTTCTTACTCTCTACAATTATGTGAAAGAAGGAGGTGGTGGTTGGTCTCTTCTCCCAGAGGAAACATCAGGGGAAGTTTAGATTGGATATCATGAAAAATTTCTAAAAAGAAATGGCTGTAAGGCCCTGGAACAGGGTGACCAGTCAAGTGGTGGATTTACCATCCCTGGAGGTACTTAAAAGACATGTAAATATGGCACTTAGTGACCTGGCAGTGCTGGGTTAACAGTTGAACTTGATGATCTTGAAGGTCTCTTCCAACTAGAACAATTCTTTGATTCTACGGTGAGGCAGCAATGCTGGGCAGGTAGTGGCAATCATTATGGACTTGTAAAAACTACAGCAGAGGACCAGGGTGATAGAACAGGAGAATTTTGTCAACTGATCATAATTTTCCAGCATCACGTCAGGTCCTGAGTCAATGTTTGGCCTTTCATCTTTTCATGTTTTTCCTGGTTAACAGTCAATATCATGCTCAATAACTGAAAGTATTAAAAAAAAAAAAAAAAAAAAAAAATAGAGGGAAAGAAAGGTAAATTGCTGGGTTTGGAGTCATCACATGAGTAGGCATAGCTCAGTATGCAGATATCTAAACACATAACAGCAGTGGTCGAACCCTGGGCCAGGGAATGTAACTTACTGAAGGCTTGCTTTTAGTAGCTGCCTCTGAGAAAGGCAACAGACACATGGGGACACAGATCATGGGTAGAAAATAATTCCTGTTCCCTGACTATAAATGAATCCACATGACATAGCTTACTATGCTCAGTAATTTTTAGATCACCATTTTGTTTTTGTTTTTTTTAATGTAGTGTTTAAAAAAATCAGGTTCATGTATCATCTTTTATGGTTTTCTCTTAGTCTAATCTTTAGTTGACAGGTGTCTGAACCCTTACTTGTTTGTATTTTCTTTCTTTTTTGTCATTTTGTTTTGTTTTGTTTTGTTTTTTCGCTTGCTCACACAGATGTGTGGAAATTCCTTTTGAGCACAAATGTAAGATTTTAATGCCAGTTTTTAGACCCCCATCTCAGGTCTTACCAAGTGGCAGTGGTCTACAGAACACACATTGAGAAACACTGATAAATGGCAACTGCTTGAGAACAAAGAATTCTCTTATCTCCATAAAGTGAATCAATCCAAGTCAGAAAGGACTTAGGGAAGACTTTGATATATATGTAGCCTGGAACACAGTGTAGGAAACTTGTGGTATCTTGTAATAATGAAAGATGTCCTAAGAGATGGCAATTGTCCAATAGCACACACAGTCAGTTCATGACTTGTGTTGCAGTGTCAGATAAGACATATCAGGTGACTACTCCCACCAGAAATGTGCTAGCAGAGTAGAAAAAGTCATCTTTTACCCAGATCACCTCCTGAGCATGTGATAGGCTCCATGCAATGTCCCCAGAGCATGTGCTTGCAGAATATAGTTCAAGGAAATCCATCAGCTTCTGTTTCTGTTCAAATACAAGTAAAAGAGGTGAGGTGGTTATAACTGAAATAAAGGAGGAAGACAGTCCTTGGTAAATGGAGAGATAGGAAGTGTATTCTCTAGTAATAAAGTTTTATTCTGAAAATATGTTTCATCTTTGACACAGTATTCTATTTGTGTGGGAAGGGGAAGATGGGCCACAAAAAGCTTTTGGAGTTATCTAAGGGCTTCTTCCCAATAGGCTATTTTCTTCAAAAAATTTCTGCTTATCACTATCTAGTCTATTATAAAAGTATGTATTTCTTCTTCAGAGCAATTTTATGGGCTCCAGAAATAAAAGAAAAAGATACTGCTCTGAATTTCTTCTTTTAAAATGTTCAGCTCTTCAACAGTCATAAGAGCTGTTTAGTACCACCACATCTTTAGCTCATCTGGGGCAATGCAGAATGGAATATTTAAACTTATTTGTTCTGAACCCGTGGAGAATCTAATCCTCACAAGCAGAGCAGTACCTGAAGGAAAGGGATTGTTTTAACTATACCCCACTGAAGATGTGTGGATATCCCCATTTTGGAGAGTCAAGTCCACTAAAAGTCTCCATGTCATTGCTTACACGATCTTCTGCTAATCATGTAATTTCTTTGATTTCCTTAAACACAGATGTCTTTGCCTGATTTTGCATCAGATACTGTATGAGACCCTGAAATCTGTAGTAAACATTCAGGTCATGACTTTCAACATGTGTGTTCATTTCAAGATACACCTTTGAAGGATGTCATTAAACACATGTAGACACTAGTGATCTTGTCAAATCTTTCTGGTGAATCCTCACCAGAAATTTGCTGAAACTTTGACACAAAACCCCACAATCTTACACACTAGTATCCATTTCTCGCAGTAACTACTCTTGCTGTACAAAAGTACAACAAGACTAGTGAAGCACTCAAGGTAAATATTCTTCTTGAGAGATAAGCTGCCTTGAATCGTCTTCCATTAACCACAGAGTAAGAGAATATGTCGCAGCTGTGACTGCAGTAAGACAGTGACTTGGCTCTGAAATGAATGCCATCAACCCAGTTTCTCCAGCCCTATCACACTCCTGAGAATCATATCAGAAGCATAAGTTTTGTGGGTTTCAGGTATTTTCACGTGTGAAGAGATACACAACAATACTGCAGTAATTCTACAGTAAAATACTTTTTCTGGAAGACAAAAAGAATAAGCAAGCACACAGCACTCAGAAAACAAATGCTTTAAAGGACAAGAAGCCCCTAAATCTGGCTTCATTTTTTTTCTCTAAGTCCATCTATTCACGTATGTGGCATTTCACACATCTTGCAATAGTTCACTTCAGCTGGAGAAAATAACCAAAATTAAGACTGGACCTGTAGTTCACAAGCAAAACATTCCAGACACTCTCAGAATAACATAATGACAACAATAACAACCAAAATCTAAAGGCAGATTTCTAAGTCCCCTCTCCTTATCTCAGCCTGTATTTAAGCCTGTTTTTCCTCACAGGAAAGCCATTCTTTTGTGTCCATAATGTTTGGTTTTTTCAATTTTCTTCTCACTTTGATTTATCAAGAAGTAGGAATATGAGTATGCTGATAGCTGCCATTTTAAAGTCCTTAACGTGAAGGATTGCTGAATCCAGCAGCCCCAGAGAGGCAAGGTTGCTGCAGCCTAAGCTTGATCCCCAGGTCAAGCAAGTGTCAAGATTCAACATGTATTCCCACTAGGCACATACATACAAACACACTTATCCAGCATATATATATATATACATATATATATACACACAGCTACCTACCCAGATTAACACTTAGGGACACACTCAGCACCAATGACCTCATTGGTTCCAATCTCTAGTTGAGCAAGATGAAGATCTGTAGTAGCAATATAAGTACACAACGTGTACACAATGTGAATCCCTCCAGCAGCCAGGCTCAGACATTCAATCTGCCCAGTAGCTGTTCTTGGATCTCAATCTCCTCAGTTGCAGCACATGGATATAAAAGCCCTGAGATCTTAGACACACTCCAGTTGCTGGTACAGACACCCTTATTTATGTACACCAAGACATACACACCGAGGGTCTGTTCAACAACTGAGACTAGACACACAGACCATCCTGTTGGTCAAAGATCCTAGCTTTCCCCCGTTGCATCCTGGACAAAGACATGCACATAGGTGCACACACACACACACAAGCACACACACGCACACACACTCACATACAGGCACACACACCTCTCTCATGTCAGACCCAGGCACCAAGGTCTCTGTTAGCTGTCCAGGGCTCCCTTGGCCCCTCCAACTGTTCCCATGGTCTAACCCTTAGAGACATACACACCTCCCTGTCTCCCAGGCCATTTCACCTTCTCACTGGCTGGTGAGGCCTGATGTTTGCTAGTGTCCACACACTAGTACTAATATGCCATCTCACTCCAGATGCTGGCACAGTAATCCACTCTGAGTCCAGTTGCTGGCACTGGTTCCCCTTGAAGCCATTGCACCACAGAGTTCCTTTGCACTTTGTGGAGATATGCTTTTAATCAGCTGATGGCTCCTGTGGTGGACTTCAGAGTAGCTGAAGTAGGACTTTATTGGGCTCTCCCATCTGCCATGGACTCTCTGTGGTCCTTGGTGTGTGTGAAGATGAGCTTTCTGTAACATAATCTAAACAGTATGATGCTATTACAAAGATCTCATTGATGAAGCACAAGCAATATGGTACCAATAACTCTTGAGTAATGTTAATTTCAGGTGATGGTATTTTAATGGAAAAGACTTAGATATTACTCAGGAGCAATATTTGTACTGATAATGGTTCCTTTTTGATATCCCATGTGCATTGCTGCACAGCAACAAGCTGTGTCAGCATGCAGCTGGATCACAACATGAGGATGGACAATATTCCAGTACTGCCCAAGAACCTGTCTGTAGAAAATCTCAGATTTTGGTGGAAGCTACTATCATAGCACACAGCATGGCTTTCAAAACACTGTTTGAACTTCTGTTTTCCTCTGCAGTCCAAAAAATATCCCTCAGAGGTGGTCAATTTCAAGCTATCGACAAGGCCTTCTACAGGCAGCTGGAAATAGCCTCAAGATCACATGTGCTGCTGCTCATGGGTGACCTCAATCATCCTGATATTAGTTGGAAAGACGACACAGCCAGGAATAAGCAGTCCAAATGGTTCCTGCAGTGCATTGATGACAAATTTCTGCTGCAGGTAGTTGAAGAATAAATGAGGACAGGTGCAATGCTGGACCTTGCATCAACAAACAAAGAAGGTGTGGTTGCAAATGTAATGGCTGGGGGTAGTCTTGGCTGTAGAGACTGTTACATGTTAGGGTTTAATATCATTAGGGAAAGAAGCAGGGTAATAAGTAAAATTTCTACCCTGGACTTTAAGAGGGCAAACTTTGTCCTCTTCAAAAATCTACTTAGAAGCATACCAATGGCTAGGGGTCTAGAAGGTAGGGGGGGGCAAGAGAGCTGGTTAAGATTCAAACATTACCTCCTCCAAGCTCAAGATAAATGTATTCTCTTGAAAAAGACATCAAGTAGAGGAGGCAGGAGACCTGCATGGATAAGCAAGGAGCTCCTGAAAAAAATCAAATGAAACAGGGAGGTTTAAGATTTGTGGAAAAAGGGTCTGGTTAATTGAGAGGATTACAGAAATACTGCCAGAGTATATAGAGACTCAACTCTTGGAACTTAGTCTTGCCAGGGAGGTGAAAGAAAACAAGAAGAGCTTTTTCAAATACATCAATGAGGAAAGGAAGAATAGCGAAAAAGTGGGGCCACTGCTAAATGAGGTGGGAGATATGTCAACAGAGGATGCAGAGATGGCAGAATTGCTGAATGCCTTCTTCGCCTCAGTCTTTACTCCTAAAACCAGTCCTCAGAAACCCCAATCACTGGAAGTAAGAGAGAAGAACTGGAGAGAGGAAGACACTGCGTTAGTCAGTTGGGACTGGGTCAGAGGTCCCTTGGATAAACAGAAAATGCACAGATCCAAGGACCGTGATGGGGTGTATCTATGAGTGCTGAGAGAGCTGGGTGATACTGTTGTTGAGCAGCTCTCCATCATTTTTGAATGATCATGGAGAATGGGAGAGGTGCCTGGTGACTGGAAGAAAGCCAATGTTACTCCAGTCTTCAAAAAGGGCAAGAGGGAAGACCCAGGCAACTACAGACCAGTCAGCCTCACCTACACCCCTGGAAAGGTGATGCAGAAGCTCATTCTGGAGGCCATCTCTAACCACATAGAAGAAAAGAAGGTCATCAGGAGTAGCCAATATGGATTTACCAAAGGGAAACCTTGTTTGACTAATCTGATATCCTTTTATGAAACCATGGCCAAATGAGTAGATGAAGGGAAATCAGTGGATGTCATAGGCTTTTGATACTGCCTCCCATAATATCCTCGTAGAAAAATTCAAGAATGTGGCATAGAGAACTGGTCTGTGAGGTGGATTGAAAACTGGCTCAACAACAGAGTTCAGAGGGTTGCGATCAGTGGTGTAGAGTCAAGCTGGAGGCCTGTAGCCAGTGGCGTCCCCCAGGTATCAGTACTGGGTCCAGTTTTGTTCAATATCTTCATCAACAACCTCAACAAGGGGATAGAGTGTACCCTCAGCAAGTTTGCTGATGATACAAAACTAGGAGGGGTGGCTGACACAGAAGAAGACCATGCTGCTATCCAACGAGATCTGGACAGGCTAGAGAGCTGAGCGAAGGTGAACCTCATAAAGCTCAATAAGGACAAGCGCAGAGTCCTGCATCTGGGAAGGAATAGCACCAGGCACCAGTACAGGTTAGGGGTTGTCCTGCTGGAAAGCAACATCACCTTGGAGTTCTAGTGGATAGTAAATTATCCATGGGACAGCAACGTTCACTTGTGGCCAGGAATGCCAGTGGCATCCTGGGTTGCATTAAAAAAACTGTGTCTAGCAGGTCTAGGGAGGTTCTCCTCCCCCTCTACTCTGCCCTAGTGAGACCACACCTGGAATACTGTATCCACTTTTGGACTCCCCAGTTTAAGAGAGACAAGGATCTACTGGAGAGAGTCCAACAGAGAGATACAAGGATGATTAAGGGACTGGAGCATCTCCCCTGTGAAGAAAGACTGAGACAACTGGGGCTGTTTAGTCTTGAGAGGAGAAGACTGAGAGGTGATCTTACTAATGTCTATAAATACCTGAGGGGTGGGTGTCAAATGGAAGGATCCAATCTCTTTTCTGTAGTGCCCAGTAATAGGACAAGGAATAATGAGTATAAACTTGAGCGTAGAAGGTTCCACCTCAACATGAGGAGAGACTTCTTTACTGTGAGGGTGACAGAGCATTGGAACAGGCTGCTCAGAGAGGTTGTGGAGTCTCCTTCTCTGGAGACTTTCAAAACCCACCTGGATGCATTTCTGTGTGGCATGCCCTGGGTGATCCTGCTTTGGCAGGGGGGTTGGACTCAATGATCCAACCCCTATCATTCTATGAGTCTATGATTTTATTTCTTCCAATGTAATGCCTTTAAAAAGCACATAAGCTGAATCAGTATTTCAGCACTGCACAGAGACTGAAAACTGAGAGAACATCCTTCACAAACAGCCATCCTTCCTTTCACTTCCCTCTTTTTGGATTTGATACACCAGAAAAGTCCCTCCGATGTGGTTCTATCAACTTTCCCAGCCTGCAATCACTTGCATGAAGATCTCACCTCTCATACATTTATATATGCATAAATAAATGAGTGCATTATGTATAAACAAAACTTTCTCCAGACAGAATGATCCTTAAAGGTTCTGTGAGGCTTCAGTGGGGCTTCATGACTCTATCATAAATCTGATGCTGAATTTCTTTTAAGACAGTTTTTCACTTAGTTATGGTCAGTAGAAAGACTCAGAGGTAAATAAATCTCTTTTACAGCATCATAGACAGTGTTTTACTGCATCATAGGTCTAGCTATTATAAAAATATGCTGTTGAACTTATTCCCAGTGATCATTCTGGTGGAAGAAAAATACATTCGTTGGAGGCAAGATATTGATAAGGAGCAGCAGATGACAGCAAAACCACCAATCACACAACCAACCATGTATAATTAAAGTGCTTACTAAAGGAGATGGATCTTCAGGTGGTGCAGGTTACCATGCCTTCCCTAACCTCAATAAAGCTGATCAACAACAGCTGTGAACCCAATTCAAAGTGATAAAGTATGATTGATCATCTTTCAACTGATGAACTTACAGGAAAAGCTTACAGGTTAGGCAACTGTATAGATACTTCGACATACAATATGTGCTGCATAATACTTAATAGAAAAGAGACACAAATTTCTATAATTTTCTAATTCAGACATTATCTCTAATTACAAAAAGAAATTACAATCTTAATTATTCTCTTTTGGAAAAAGTCTCTTCATAATGTTTTTTTTAGCCTTCGAACTATCAGAGGGGACTTCTCCATTTGCTGAGGTACTTTGTATTATTACAGATTGTGTTTTCCTTACAAGTAATATATTCAAATATATATCTAGCATTTCAAGCCTATGTCTAGTTCATTATCCCAGTTCATCTAGTGATCAATGGCACATAAACCAGAGGAAGTATGAAAATTCACAGCTGATAATTTTGTAAAACCATGGATACCAGAAAGCACTTCCTCTTCTGAAGAGTTACTTGCCACCTTTTTTGTTTTCTTGAAAGCAAATGTACAGGCAATTCATAAATGTTTTTCTCAACTACTATTCTCATTAATAACATAGACTGCTTAATAATAAAAATCTATAATTACTCTTTACTGCATCATAATTATTAGAACACAGACTGTCAGATTCATTCTTAATGAATGCCAGTGCCTGGAAAAGAAGATTTATAGAGATCACAGGTATTGTTTAGATATCACAATTGTAAACACTGTAAAAGGATCTGTGCAGTTAGAGTAAAAAAGGCCTTTATTATAACCAAAACATTTTCACCCTGATTAGAGTTTGTGGTATTGACTTCCACCATTTAATTTATCATACTTTGATGAACAAATGATATAACGGAAGTTCATTGGAACTCATATCCTTTCAGAAGTAGCTTTCAATAACTATTATTATTATGTAAACACAGACTCAGTTCTCCTAATTAGTGATGACAGTACCTGAAAAGGTCCAAGTTCAATTCCCATTAGGATCCAAAATCAAGTGTAAATTCTAACTGCTTGAAACTTTAAACTGGAAAGAAATGTAATGTGAAAGATTGCTGCTGGTGAGATTTTTCACACTCCTGCTTCTGTTCATGGCCAAAATTAACATTAAAACAGCTTTTCTGATAGTATTTTGGCACTTCCAGCTTTTGATCACAGGCAAAATATTGAAAGTAAAAAGTAATTTTTGAAACATTACAGAATCTTAAATAACATTTGGTTCTAGCAAAAGAATAGGAATGTAAGGATTTTATCTTTTTTTCTTTCTTCTCTCCATCTTTCCATTTCTTTCTTGTTTTCTTTCTTGTTTTCTGTCTTGCTTTCTGTCTCTTTCCCTCCATTCACTCTCTCAAGCAATGTTCTTATTCCTTTAACCCTTTTAATAGTATTTTTGTCAATGCTATTCCTGTAAAACTCAGTTCACCAAGTTGTGTAAGGAAGTGCCTGAGATTAAATATGTAAATGATGTCATTGACCCTAAAGAAATATTTATATCCTTAAAGAAGAATGTGTACCCTGCTGAAATGGGCCTTACTTTGACTCTTCAATAAATTCTTTTAATAGAGTTAATCCTTTTTATCTATTGCTCCTGTATCAAATGCCTCAATTAAGTGCTAGTGTCACTTGGCTAGTCTAGCACTTGTCTAAGTTTCTTTTTTTTCCCCCTACAAATCCCAGTAAGGTTTCTTGTGCCTCCAGTCTGGAAAAACTTTCTCTTTTGGTCCCACCTTTGTCAGAAGAGGAGATTAGGACTTCATCATTATACACTGCAAGAATTTACTGAGCTCATGTAAATGCTAGTGAAAGTTCAACTGAAATTTCTCCAACTGCCTTCAGGCAAAATTTGCAAGGCTACTTCTAGTAGAATAATTGGGTGGTCTTAAACAGTTAGTCTGATTTTCCCTAGAGCGACACAGGGGACATTCATACAAACTGCTCTGCCAGAGCAATAGCGGAATCAGTAACTTCTAGGAGCAGGGCAGCTAAGGACAGAGATTTCTACAGACCAGTGCATTTGGATCTGGAAGCGGATATCTGTCCACATCCCTTATTTCACTTTCCTAAAATGACAAGACTAGGTGTCCTAGCCTCAAAAGGATGCACTAAGAACACATTAAGGTGAAATTCTGTGATACCGTAGAAGCCACATGGGTACGTAAGATGGTGCATGATTTTAATGATATTCCCAAAAATTATCAACATTTAAATCTATAATATAGGAAGTCCTAATATGCTCTAAATATTGAAAATGCAGGACTTAAAACATAAAAACATTGTAAATCTTTGTTAAATTTCTTTGACAAAATGTTTTTTATTGGACTATAGTAACTTGTGGAAAAAAGTACCAGACTGACAGCTCTGGAAATGTATCTGGCCATCCACAAAAAAAAAATGTACTGCACAGGGAACAGGAATAAAAGCCGCAACAGCAATGTTCCTAAGCTCTGATCTAAAGGGACTACCATCAGCCCATTATAGTCCTTGGTTGGTGACAAGGATGCCAATTAGTACTGCCAAGTGCAATGATGGCTTTTCTGATGTGGATGTCTCACTGCTGGAAACTGGAACCATGAAACTCATTTCCAATAGCCCACTGAAGAGCCATCAGATGATAACAACTTTTAGTCACACAGACTTAGACTGGCATTAGACTGACAGTGCAGAAAGAAAATACTCTACATCATATTACCAATCCCAGAGCAATCTGTCTTTCCCTCCATTGTATTTCTAGGGAAGACAGACCTTGCAGAGATTCACTGAGAAATCATACAAAAGAATGAGACTGAAACTTTTTCTTAGATCGCTCAGTTCAGTTCTCATTTTAATTAGCTTTAAATACTTATAAATACTGTGAAGATGGAAGGAATGGTAAAAATTTATACGAGATGTGCTGAAATATGAAATCTTTCATCCTAATATTTACTTGCATGTGATTTAAAGGTATTATTCTAACAGCTTTCTGTTGGGCAATAACATGGAAAACAAGGCTGGGAATTTAATGTAATTTCTAAACAAATGGTCACAGATCCCCCACATTATCAACATGCACTTTTCTTCTTGGCAGGCTAGCCAGGGAAGTTAAGTCTTCAAGAAGGACAAACTACCTACCAGCCATAGTGATAATTGGACTGAAAAAGTGTTGAGGATCATAAACCTTATAGTACATGTACTATTTCTAGTCATATTACAGTAGAAAAAGGGATTTGATTTCCTGGTGTTACACTGAAAAACATTTCAAGAAAAATAAATGATCTTGTATATGGAGATATGTATGCATGTATATTTACCTAAGTAAATGTATTTATGTGTGTTTTATATGTGTAAGAGATCAAGAGAGAGAGATTAAATATCTTTTGTATGATTAGTATACATACATGTATATAAACTTTAGATGTACTCCAAGTTGTGAATGATTTTATACATGTCTTTCCCATTACTTCAGAGGAAGATGACCATCAATGTATTTTCACAGGAATATAACTTCAACACTGGTGAAAGGCAGAATAAAACCTTGAAGTATCTTTGTGGATTTTGCTCTGTTTGTTTTAAACATGTCCCTGTCAAATAAACACACATAGTGAGCAATAGTGAAAAATGTTGTATGTGTAATTGTTTTTTTAATACCCACTTTTAGTCAGACAAATATTTTTTTTAGCAGATAACCTGTACTACACGAAACCACTCAGCATTTACATTTTCATGTTGTTGGTTTTTTTACCCGGGGTATAAACAATTACAGTATGAAGAATGTCTTTTCATCAATGTACATCACTTTAAGATATCTCAAGCAACTGAAGCATAAAAAATGTACTCACCTGAAGTAAGAAAAGCTTTCTAGGTCATAGAGATTTAGGAACACATATACAAGCAGTGGAAAAGATTAAAGGTGTTTATGCCCAGAAATCTGGAAATAATGGAGTTAAGAACACATTTACAAACAACTTACTCTATCAGACAATTTCTAGAAGTCAGACAATTACCATTTAGTTCTACAATAGATACCATAGCTGAATGAATATATTCGTTAGAACAATTTCACTTCTGCCCTGGCACACAACATGATCCTAAGATTCTCATAACCAATAAGATAGATACTGTTAAATTACACTCCACTCAAAGATGCTAAGCTATGAAAGCTTTTTTTTTTTTCAATAAAGAAGAATGAAAAAGTTCAAAAACTATTTGTACTTGTTGAAAAATGCAATGTTAACTTTTTTTTGACCAAATATATCTTTTAGCAAAGAATGAATAAACTCAGCATTCAGGTTTACAATCACTATATAACGTACTCTTTTCAATACTAGCTCCTGGTTCCAATCAACCCCACACAACAAATTTTTGAGCCTATGAAGATCTCCACTAAGGAATTTTGTTTACGTGGAGCTCATAAGGGAGCTCATAGGGGTGTGGTTAGTAGGCCAAGAGAGGTTCTCCTTCCCCTCTACTCTGCCCTGGTGAGGCCACATCTGGGATATTGTGCCCAGTTCTGGGCCCCTCAGTTCAAGAAGGACAGAGAACTGCTCAAAAGAGTCCAGAGCAAGAGCCACAAATATGTTAAGGGAGTGGAATATCTCCCTTATGATGAAAGGCTAGGGGAGCTGGGTCTCTTTAGTTTGAGGGAAACCGAGGGGTGACCTCATTAATGTTTATAAACATGTAAAGGGTGAGTGTCAGGAGGATGGAGCCAGGCTCTTCTCTGTTATGTCCAATGATAGGACAAGGGGCAACAGCTGCAAGCTGGAACATAGGAGGTTGCACATAAATATGAGAAAATTCTTCACAGTGAGGGTAGCAGAACACTGGAACAGGTTGCCCAGAGAGGTTGTGGAGTCTCCTTCTCTGGAGACATTCAAAAGGCGCCTGGATGCATTCCTATGTGACTTTATCTGGGTGATCCTGCTCCATCAGGGGGTTTGGACTAGATGATCTTTTGAGGTCCCTTCCAATCTCTACCATTCTATGATTCTGTGAAATGCAAAACTAAGGTCCAAGTATAAGTTACAAGTGGAAAGTGTAACAGAGATGGATTGAAGAAATAAGCAGAAAGCATAATCTGTGGAACAAATCCACAGCTCTCCCTTGCATAGAACAGTTACATGACTCCTAACGCTCTAGCAATTTAGGTTTTGGCCTGGTACCAGTGACCATGCATGTCCTAACCTGTTCTATTGCACTTTATTATTCTATCACAGAGTGATTTTCTTTGGGTTGGGATAATGAATCACATTGGTCATCAGAATTCCAACCCAAATCAATCCAAGCTGTAAAGGAAATGGGATGTTTAATATTTATACCTCTATTACTTTACAGAGGGGTTAAGAGAATCAAAATCAGAAGAATATCACAGCACTCATTTCAAAAAACATTTATTGCACAGAATTGATCGTTAAAATAGGTTGACCTTTTAAAGAAGCAGACACATTAATAATGGGCTAGACTACAGGGCATCTTTTCCCATCTTCTTGGGTGTTTATTTGCTATAAGTCAGGGGTGTATGTACCACTAATGGTTCTCCAGCTGCCACAGAACAATATGCAAAAAAAAACAGCTGACCACCAACCAACCTTGTTTTCAGAGGAAAAAAAGCAAATGCTGCTCAGCAAAATGCTTCCTCACATTCACAAAGTCTACTTGGCCCAGAACCAGAAGTCACAGTCAGCTTCAAGGCTTAGCAGATCTCTCTGTCTTTGTTGGCAGATTTCAAGTAGTTAAAATCTGGGGGTCTTGCTTAATGTTTATAAAAATTTTGACAAAAAAATATGAAAAACCATGTGCAGTTTGTGTAGAGATGTCTTGACCACTGGCATCACTACAGAAGAATATAACACTAGAGAGGGTAAGGACCAGTAAGGCTTCCTTTCTAGCAATAAAGTTTCACATATGGATTTGTAAATCTCTTCTAGCATTAGCATTCATTGTAGCATCAGGATTTTTAGACATCATAATGATTTGGAAAAAAGCATCATATAAATGAAGAGATATCACTGGAATTGTCTGTCATGATTTGAAATATTTACAATTCACCACAGGCAAGGCTTTTTAAGATTAAGCCACGACATTTTAAGTCATATGAAGACATGACTTAAAAGAAGCTTATCCACTTATTTCCTTTTTTGCAGATTTTATGTTTTTGGAAATGGCACCATTTTTATCTGGATAAGCAAATGCATGATTTTTTTATTTTTCCCCTCAGGAAAAGTCACAGCCTGAAAAGAGCTGGTTTTGATGCAGATTTTTTTTTCCTCCATTTGATGTTTTGTCAAACTGGTTTCTTCCTGTAGAGGGGTGTGAATGGCACATACTTTTAGAGCACTCTGTGTCACATGGACAAATAATGACGTCATTAAGGGCAAACACTAAAGTATGTTTGATTTATGCAAACAAATTGAGGTTGGTGATTGCAACTTTTCTCATTTTCACTTGCTGCTAATGCACCAATATGCAAAGGAACACTGTGAAAAGTTTTGGGTGCAGGATAGGCAATCTGAAATGTGTCCCCATATGTACTAGAAGTTCTTTGCAGATGTCTGTATCGTTTCTATTTACATGACAGATTGCAGAGACTCCTAAGAAGCTGTTACCCTCATTTTCATGCAGTCTTTGCAACTGTCTTTTTTTTCCTCTTGTACTTTATTACTCACTTTAAAAACATTATTGGTTCTTCAAAGTTGTACTTGTACACTGCTGTGAGAAGACCACACATCTTGCATAGGTTATTGAGACCAGGTGAGGTTAAGAATTCTGAGAAGATTTTTTCAGTAGATTTTTTCATCTCTGTCATTGCAATACCTTATTTCCACTGATTACTTTATTGTTTCACAGCACCTCTCTGAGCAAGGGATGTATTATTCCCATTTTGGAGGAGAAAAATTGAATCATGGGGTTGTTTCCTTGCAGTTATGTGGGAAGTACGCAGCTAGGGCTGAAATACTTTAGCCATGGACATCTCAAAGAATCCAAACATGAATCAGTTCCTTGATCCTATCCTCACTCTTTGCCCCTTGTTCCCCAAAGAGGAGACCATTTTTGCACTTAAGTAAAAATGAGGAAAAATAACCACAAATTTCTGGAATGACACAGTGCTTGTGCTAGGTCTACCCATTTAACTGTGTAGTACTCCTTTTGTCTTGTCCACTCAGGCAACCATTCTGTCTTTCACTTTATGTGCGCTCCCCCGTTTTCTATTAAACAATATTGCCGTTAAGCTCTCTACTGCAGATACATGAACAAGCTCTGCAAAGAATAGATTTTTCAACTTGAAAGGAAAAGTTTTGTTCAATTTAAAGTTTTACTTCATTCCCAAGTGTTTCTTAGCTTTTTTTTTTGGGGGGGGGAGGGAAATAATTCCTTTTCAAGTATTTGATATAAAAGTCGGATTATTCACTTTTGAAAAAATCAAAACAATTTATAGGGTGTGGTGTGTGTGTTGAGGAGCGGGGAATTTTGCTTTTCAGAATGTAGCAGCTGTACTTTATTTGAAGCTATTCAGCAAATCTAACCATAAGATGTTTCTTTCAATGAATGAACATCAGAGTAATGTTGCTCAGCTCTTTCATTTCTAGCTTCCCTACTCTGCTTAACTTTCAAATTCAAATCCGAATTGTATTTTTCTACCAGTAGCCGTCCCTTAGGAGGATTCTCCTAATTCTTTCCTTTCAGAGATCCTTAATGTGTAATATGAAGGCTCTGCTCTGCCTTCTCCTCCCCAGTTAAACAATCCTCAGTAATGCCCCAAATAAAAAGCAGAAAGAGTGCATAAGGTTAAACTGTAAATTAATAGATCAAAGGATAAGAATCCTAATTCTGAAATAAACTGACTGTTGAAAAGGATTAAAACAGAGAGAGAGGATTATAGTACAATAATTGTGACAGAACACTATGAGTGAATTGGATGGAAAACAGGAGGTTGGCTTTAATCTGTATTTCTGAGCAAGCAAAATGAAAAGAGGATCTGAAAGATAATTAAAAATCCAAGTGGACTTAATCAGGAGAGGAGGCTGAAAACTCACAAGATACTGCAATGAACTCCCTGCTGTGCCTGACCAAGACCCGTATCAGCTTCCTTCAAGGGAGATATCTACCCTTGTTTTACATTCCAGAGAGGAAGATAATCATTGGAAGAGTGCAAGATTTCAGCTAATTTCATCTTTACCACCATCTGTCCAGAGGAGACCTGGACTCTGAGCTATCAAGGAGGAGAGGACATTGAGAATTACTTCTAAGAAGTTGCCTATTCAGCCATTATCAAGCCTGCAATATTATAGCCCAGTGCTACATGTTTTGAAAGTAACACATATTTCAACAGACTCCTCTGGGAGGAGGAGAAAGACTTGGGATATAAACATGAACATGGCATAATACAAGGAGCTTATATACAGTCTACAAAGCCAAATAGAGTGGTGTGTTCATAATGAAAAAGTAGATAATGGATTCCAAAAGAGCGGAGATGTGGGGATAGTTTTGAAACTTGACCAATATTAATTGCTGCAAAGCTTATTTATGTGTTTACGCTACATAAGAGGAGCTTCTGCCAGCAATTTCCCTAGTGAAAACCACAATGTGCAAATAAGACAGCTTTTATGGAAAAACATGAACTGAGCATCACTTCTATCTGAATCTTCGTCTGAGTATCTGAGGAACTGAGAACTGAACACACCTCAGGGTATGCAGGATTGAGTACCTGCTGAGCAGTGTTGTGGAAAAATAACAAATGAAGTCTTGGCCATACTGAAGTCAGAGGTTGTACTGGGTCTGACTGAGATGGAGTTAATTTTCCCCACAGCACACCTCCCAGTGCTGTGCTTTGCACTGGGAGCTGGAAAGGTGCTGATCACACCCCTGTGTTGTGGCTGCTGCTGGGCAGGGCTCGCACAGAACCAGGGCTGGTTTTCCAACATTCCCCCTGCAGTGGGGTGGGGTGGACAAGATCTTAGGAGGGAACACAACTGGGACAGCTGACCCAAACTGACCAAAGGGCTATTCCATACCATATGACATCAGCTCAACAATAAAACCTAGTAAAAGGGGGGAGGGGGGACATCCACTTGTCCTCTAAAGCAACCACTAGGTGTACTGGAGCCCTGCTTCCTGGGAAAGGGGTCAGACATCACCTGCTGATGGGAAATAGAGAATAAATCTTGTTTTTCTTCGCTTCTATGCACGAGGCTTTTGCTTTGCTTTCATTAAAATGAGAGGGAGTGAGTGATAGGGTGGCTTGGTGAGCATCTGGTGCCCAGCCAAGATTAACCCACCACAGAGGTGATTAGACATGGACTCCAATAAGGCCAGAAGCTTGATCTGTACCTCATTGATTTAATATTGTCATGTTACACTATTACAACATTATGCTGTTCATATCTTTACAGCCTTACAGGAAGTGCTTGTAAGGAGAGGAGGCTGCTTCCTTCTTTATTCAGTTAGCAAGAGATTTAATTGAGATTTCCACAGGCCATTATCACCCTGAGCCAAAAGAAAAAAAAATTAAAAAAATTAAAAAATAAATAAATAAAATTTATTATCTAAATCCCATCCAAAAGAAAAAAAAAAAAAACAAATCCAATACAACACCCCCCTGCCCCCCAAAATACAAACCTTCAGTTTTAGATTTCTTCTGCTCTCTTGCTGTTTATTCCTTACAAAAACCTGTAATCCTCTGGCATGTCTGAATCTGCTCACTATGGGCATGATGTTGATGTCTCCAGCTGAGAGATATTACTTCAGTTGCAGGAACTGCTGAAGAGACATATGCAATATTGTGCTTTTATGTAAACTTTTTTTTCAGTAAATAAGAGGGAAAAGTAATGCTACTAATAGTTGTGTAAAACATAGGCAGACTTTCTAGCAACTTATGCAACTTTATAAAGGGAAAGTACTATGTTATACTTTAATTTTCAGGTCTCATATTATTTAATCAGTAACCATAATTTTCATTCACATAATGTGTATATAAAAACTATGATTTCCCATTTTTTATCATCTTTAATAAATGGAAAAACCGCTTGCTTGCCACCAAAGAGTAATCAACACTGTGTTAATAAGCTCAGGCCTGGGAACACTTTTTCAATAAGAAAAACATTACACATTATAAAATCAATAATGCTGCCTGACAAATGAGGCTGTGCATAAATTTTTGACATGAAATCATAGACTGAAGTCTAAATTTAAATTTGGCAATGCTTTCAAAGTCTCACGCTTTATGATAGCTATTCTGGAGAGTGTGCTGTACTGAAACTAATCACATAATTTAAAGGATACATTTGCTGTAGTACCACAATAAAAATACATTACACCATGATAAAAGCCATCCTGATTCAACCTGCAGCGGAAATCTGTGAACACAGGGATGGGCTGAACCCCATGTGGGAATGCTGGGCTGCTGTTTATAAAGCATGTAAATAAAACATTTAGCACCATTCTAGCAGTCTTCATCTTCACAGTGCTCCATAAATATTAACTAATTAATCCTCAGGACGGCTGGGATGTAGCTGACAATTGGAGCTGAGTGAGGAATTGCTAGAAAATCAGCAATTTGACAAATGTAGTCCTTTTTTTCTGTTTATAACTTATCTACTGACAAACTCTGCTTATCATGAATTTGCCTGCAATTGAAAATGGGTGGGGGAAATTTTAATGCAAAATCAGTTTCATTCCATGGGTGCCTCACTGAACTATTTGCTGTCATAGGCCTCAGGACCATTGGACCTTCTCAGGTAAGGCAGCCCACCATCTGATTAGATACCTCCAGAAACAGAGGTCACACAGGTATGTGGGCTCAGAGCTGTGCCCAGGCTCAGCAGCAGGACCACGTAGGACAGTGGATTATCGCTGCTGTGTCCAGAGCAAGTCTCTGCAGGCCACTGACCCAGCTCATGCAGGTATACAGGCTGTACTCAGCACCTAAAGCTGTGTCCTTAACAGTCAACCAGCAGAGCATGGGCACTGTCCAAGAATTACACAGTTGTTCATATTACAATACATATTGTGCTGAAGTAGGTCCAAAGGAGGGCTCCTAGGCTGGTGAAGGGTTTGGAAAACATACCTTATGAGGAGCAACTGAGGGAGCTGGGGTTGTTTAGTCTGAGGAGAGACCTTATTGCTCCCTACAAATACGTGAAAGGAGTTTCTATCGAGAGCGGGGTTGGTCTCTTCTCATTGGTGACAGGTGACAGGACAAGGGGAAATGGCCTCAAGTTGCAACCAGGGTTGTTAGAGTTAGGGTAGTAGGGTTAGGCTGAGGTTGGACTTGATGGTCTTGAAGGTCTTTTCCAACCTGAGCAATTCCGTGATTCTGTGATTATTTCATTGCCAGGACAGTCCCTGGTGTGATTTCCCTCTGGCTGGACAAGACCTAGTCACTGTAGCTGAGCACACACCCCCAAAATGAAGCTAGGCTACAACCATGTTTTAGGGAGAGGGGGAATGCGTCTTTTTGGGTGCAAACTGTGTTGTACCAGTTGGTGATCCTTACTTGGTTTTATTTAGTAGTGTAGACGTAACCCACGTTTTCAGAACGAGGCTGAGTTCAGCTAAGCTGAAATAATCTGCATCCACAGAGGAACACAAATGTTTGCCAGCTGAGGACAGGCCCATTCAGCCTGTTCCTTAGGAAAGGTACAAGAGACTGCAGTAAAGTCACTTTATGTCTCAGGTTGTTTTACTTTTTCATCATGGTGCAAACCTATCACTCAGAGGGAACAGAGTCTAGTCTAGAGACTCTGCTTGCAGGGCGGAATCACACAGTCACAGTGCAGGAGCTGGTCCTGCCTCTAACCAGTAAAGCAAAGAACAGAGGAAATTATATATCCATCCCTCCTTCCACATCTTAAAAGATGTCAACTTAAAGACCCCTAACAGACCATTTCTTCCGTCCTTATTGGGTTTACATGGCAAGGTTTTCATGTCTTGCATTTATATTTGGGGTGTATTTTCTCATGCAGAACCCAGTATCTTTTTTTTACCATGATCCTTGCTTGACTATTAGTCAAACTTTCCAACTCACAGATTGAAATATTTTTCTACCAACATTCCTGCTACAGCACAAGGACAAATATGTTTCACAACTATTGCCTTTAGTTCAAAGTTATTGAACCCACAGGTACTTTGGCTGCTACCTAGGACTACCATCTTTGGCAGTGATACAGAATTTTCACCACACACCAGTATCCATAGGATTTCTAGTGTTTAGTTCCTGCAAAGACCCATATTACTGACATGTAGGTTACTACACAGAAGGATATCAGCCATTTACATGGTGGGATGAAAACAAAACTCCTAACAAATTATAGTTACATTAGTCTTCACTGAAAACTCAGATCACAGGAAACATCTTGAAAACTGCATCTCTTTTCCTATTTCCCTACATTAGAAAACTAAGAATTTATAAAACAAGTCAGAATTGTTAAAATGAAGACGAAGAAGTTGTATATGTACTTCATTTTAAGCAATTTATTGTTGAAGAAAGGAACACAGTCAAGCAACATGGTTCAGTATTGATTATTTGTTTTCCTGTTTCTTTAGTGGATGGATAATTTCATCATTATTAAAATAATTTGACAATGTGCTGGCAAGAATGGGAAAAATCAAATGGCATGTCTGTGGCTGCAGCCTATTGTTGCAGAAGTAGAAATGCAACATTTTGCTCACTAAAATTTCCTGAAGAATCTAAGTCCTTCAGATAGAAATAAATGGTCCATGATTTATCATTTGCCAAGGGAGTTTTGCAAGTATCACTGCACAGGCTTGGTACAGACCCTGTGTGTATAACCTAACCCTGTAGGCAGTGTCTGTACCCATTTCCCAGGGTCTTGATTAACCTCATTAGTGAAATATAGGCCTGTGACCTGCTCTGTCAGGACAATCCCAGCAGGTACAGAATGTGACAGTAATTGTAGCACTGCCAGATAAGTATTTTTCCTTAGTTTTTACCTTATATTACAGTAGCTCTGATTTAACTTGTAGAAGACCTTGGTCTGGCCTGATCCAATCATCGTCTTGGATGCTGCTTTGTAGTACAGATGTTTCCTGATTCAGCCAAGACTCTTGCTGTCCTCTCTGCTGAAGTAATCTCTGAGCTTCACTGGCCTCCTGTTCTCAGTTTGTCCTGACTATGATATCCAGTCCCTTCCTCCAAACCCAGTTCAGCTCTGACCCTTATAATTCTCTACAGCTGCGCCTGTGCTCCTGCCTGGTGCTGATGTGGTTCAACTTGTTCATATATATTCAGTAAATGAGAAAGAGCTGTGATACATGAAAATTCACAAAACTATCCAGGATAGTCAATCTGGACCTGATAGTGAAGAGTTGTGGAGGAAGTTTGTGACACTGGGTGACTGGATGAAAACACCTGCTTAAATTCAGGTGGTGTACAGAGAGGAAAAGAAATCAAACCAACATGCATGCACAGTGGTAGGGCCTTAAAGATCTTTTTCCTGTACAGTAATAGCTCCTTTAGACATAACTATTGCTTTGTGTGGGTAATTAGGGAAGGCTCCATGACAACATTGACTCATCACACCAAAGTCATTTGAAACAAAGGCCAAGCATGGTACTGGTTATTGTCAATAATGGAACAGCAAAGAAAAAATATTATTATGCTGCTGCATAAATTTATGATGCTTTCAAGTTTTGACTATCATCCTCAGCTTTAGAGACCTAAAGGTTTTGCCCTTGCCACTAATCCTATTTTCTGGTTCCAGCTCCCCCATAGCATTGTGGATTTAGCTGTCCTTAGCAGACTGCTGCCAGTCTTCTTAGCAAGAGGCACTTGGCAACTAAGAACTGCAGACTAAGTGTGAGCTCAGTACAGTTGAGGTAATCTCATCACATAACCCACCACAAGAGAGAGACTTCATCCCCCAGTCTTCAGGGCTGTGTCCTGAATGTACTTTTGATCCTCCATCTCAAAAGGAGGATCAAAGACTTAAATTACTACTTACACAAGAAAAGCCTAAAACTCTAGAACACCTCAACTAGCTACTGTAGAGGTCTATGAAATGAAAAGTGGGGTGGAGAAAATGAGTGAGGAATGATCAGTCACTGTTCAGAAGACAATAAGAAGGAGGTACCTGATAGAACCACCAGACAATAAAACTGGGGACCTTACTGTCACAGGATGTTGTGGAGCCCAGAGTCAACAAAATAATTGCTAGTCAGTATATCAGTGTTTGTTAAACATTGTGATCCCAACACAGCTTAAATTCAGGAAGCCTCTAAATTACTGATTAAAAGCACACAATATTATGGAAAGTATATACCTTGTTTCTTACAGCTTTATTCTCACTGTTAGTAGGTACAAGGATGGTCAGACTTTTGTTCTGTGTAGTGTGGCGTGTTTTAGTATTCTCTCTAGATAGAAAGTGCATTGCAAGAACACCAAAGAAAAAGAGGCATAAAATTCATCAGCCTCATTGCTCTGTAGCAGGTAGTAGATATTTGAATCTGACAATCTTTACCATTCCCAGTCAGCAATATTCTTTAGTGTGTCCTAAAACTGCTGATTAACGCAGTATTTCTACCTGCTATTTCTCAGGTGGACTGAGTAAGCAAACAGGAATATATGCTGGGAAGTGGTGTGGAGAAAACAGATCCCAGTCTGGGATTTTGATGTTAGAAGTGATCAATATTAATTATTTCCAATTAAGTTAAAAAAAAGATTTATTTTATTGTAAGTCCTCTGGGACATAGGCAATTTTTATCCATCCATTTACACAACGTCAAACTGTTTTTCATCTCTTTGACCTTTGGGCAAACTTATAATACTTGAACAAAATTTATACAATTTACTATTAGTTATAAAGCCTGATATCTGACATTGATTTTCTGTACTTCATGCTGAAGAATTGATCCGTGGGACAATTATAACAAAAGAAAATGATATGTTCAAAAGTATCCCATAGCAAAAGTGAACTAATCCTAGCCCATAAAATTCAAAAGTGAATTAGATCCAATAAAGTGTAGGAGGTGGAGATGATGAGCATGAAAATAAGTTAAGTAAGAGGAAATTCAGATATACAAGTGGGGGGAAGTAAAATACTATCCACTACTCTGTGGAAAGTTTACCCAAAAGGAGGAAAAGGAAGCCTTCAAACACATGAAGACTCACTGCAAGAGTAGACTGTAGAATTCTCCTAAAGGAAATATGCTTATAATAGAAAATTAATGTCTAGATGGCATAAAGCAAGATGGAAAAGGGGAATCTCCCTGGATTTTAATAGCAACTGCTTCTAGAGAAGTTAAAAAAGGGCCTGTTAGAGTATAGTCAAAAGGTAGCTCTTGGAGCACTTGCTGTTTACTATATGAGAAAGTAACTACAAAAAAGGCCAGTGGCTGTGAAGAAATCTTCAACAGGACTGGCAGACAATGCTGAAGTAAGGAAGGATAGGGCCAGAGTAGGTCCTGCTTAGGTTTAGACTTTTAGGAAAGAAAAGTGCTTTTTACTCATTACATTATTCAGAAATTATTCTATTGCTGAAAAACACACATGTCGTTATGTACTTTGAAGTGCCTTATTGAAGTTTTTCAGATGAAAAAGTGGAAATTTTCCAGATAGATTTACTAAGTCAAAGTAGACCACTGTTTTTCAGCAGAGGAGTATGTGGAGTTACTCAGGAGTTGTTTAATTTTAAATTCACAACCCACCTTCACTTGAATTAACTTGCAACTGCAGACAAGTCCTAAGAGAAACATTGATGAAATGCCAAAGTAATAGAAAAATCTTTTAGTCAATTGATTCATCCAGGTCTTTAGATGTAAAGTTTGTTTTTGGTTTTGGGGTTTTTTTTAACATTTCTTCAAAGTCTATAGCATTGTGGAACATGTTCAGAAGTCACCATTAATATCAGATATTAAAATATATCCTGATTTAATTCACTGCCATGCTGCATAAACAGTAATTCACGTTTCAAGAGTGATGACATGTTAGATGCCTGTGAAGGGCTTCAGGTGCTACAGGTGAGACCTTGGCTATGGATGGTGGGATGTACTAAGAAAAAACTAGACTCTGATAGAGGCTAGAAAACTGCATGTACTTTGGGGAGGAAACGGGAGAATGTGCTAGTCACTGATAGTTTTGGTGGAAAGCAGGATACAAAGATGTGTCTACTAAAAGATATTATTCCTTGGTTCTCTGAAGTCTTTGATGATAAAATATACAAAAATAATACTGCTATAAACTCTTTCTTCTTAGCTGTAGGACTTCACAGTTGGTTTTAGATGTGATCTGTGTTCATCTCATCACTGGAATAGTGAACTATGTTCTCATTAGTAAATTTTACTTTTATAATTTGCAAACTTCATCAGTGATAATCTTGCACTTCTTCCTAGATGCTGAAAAACTGTTAAATTGCATGTGGCCAAGAAACAAATATTGTGAAAATTCCTACTATAGGATGACTGCATTTACAAGTAGATCTTGTTGTCCATTGGTAAGAAAATGTTACAAACCATTTAATGTGTGTCATGTGTATTCTATGTGTTTTTAGCTTCTTAATGAAAGTGTTATGCAGTACCAAGTCAATGAACTTTCAGAGTATGTTACATCAACACTATTACTTTAAAAACTATCTTGTAATATGAAAAAAAGATATCAGGTTAGTTTGACAGGATCTATTTTCCACAAACTCATGCTGATTGGCATTAATTCCATCCTTCATCTCTTTACTAACTGAGCCCTATATCAGATGTTCACCAAGGATAGATGTCAGCCTGACAGGCTTATAATTACTTGGGTTGTCCCATTTACGATTTTTACATATTACCCCAATATTAGTTTTCTATTGGTCTCAATTAAATGTCTTTACTTCTGCATATGTGTTTCTAGCTATCTCAATATCTGGATTCCATCGCAATGATCTGAGATTCTAGCAGATAATGCAAAACCAGAAATTCACATTGAAAAATGACAGTAAAAGATCAAAAGAAAGAGATGTCTTGAACAAAAAAGTTTCATCTCTTCCTAACCAACTCCATCCTCTCTCAATCCCTCCTCCTTCCTCTAATTTGAAAAGGCTGAGAAAAGCAGTTCTTCTTATAAGGTGGCTAGTCAGTAGCCTCTGAGGAGAAGCTGACTAAAACAACAAAAATGCCAGAGACATCTCTGAGTCATATTGATTAATGCACTACCAGAAGGCACCCAGCGAGGAGGAAGGCACACAAACCCAGCTAGAATAGAAAAATCTGGCTCTGGCTGATTTATATGACAGGAGACAAAGTGCCTGGTATTTAGAGGAAAGGAGAAAGTTGCAGCTGTGTATGACAGAGGTGAAAGCCTAGATTCAAGTGGCCTACATTTCAACCAAGGCTTGGCCCCTGCTGTGTTCTGTTGACTGTGAGCCTCTGAAGGTCTACAGCCACACAATAGGAAATACCATGAACAGGGACAGAGTTAGAATTTAGGCCACATTAATTTCCATCAAAGATGGAAAATGTCTATATGTGTGTGAGAGAGAAGAAGTTAGGCCAGGGAGTGAATACAAGAAATTATTTTTTTTCATTCCAA
This sequence comes from Actenoides lindsayi, assembly GCA_025331215.1. Taxonomy (NCBI): domain Eukaryota; kingdom Metazoa; phylum Chordata; class Aves; order Coraciiformes; family Alcedinidae; genus Actenoides; species Actenoides lindsayi. Next base: position 58,530 of record WTSP01019281.1, on the reverse strand, counting down.
AACGAGTAGTCAGTCAGTCACTAGCATAATTGCCCAAGGGCCAGTGGGACCTCCATCCTTGGAGATGTTCAAACCTCAGCTGGACGCACTCCTGAGAAACTCAATATACCTTCAAAGTGAGCCATGTTTTGAGCAGGACATTGGGTTAGATGACTTCCTGAAGACATTACCAACCTAAATTACTTTACAGTTCTAATTTTAGAGGCTGTATTATAGACAGAGCAGAGTGCTGAAGTGTGAGCAACACTACAATAAGACAGAACAAGGTTATTAACACTGAGCCATGAAATTATAAGGGCAGACAGAGCTAATTTTTTTCCTATCTGATTATTATTCCTTTCTAAATAAATCTGTGGAGAGATCCAGTGATAACAGCATTGGTTTTGGAGCAGCAAATCCATCAGATCTGTGCCAACTAATTTTGGATGCAATAGCACAGGAAAAGTTCAGACAAGCAGAGACAAATGAACTTCAGTTGCAGAGCTTTGGAAGTGAATCAGTTGAAGACATGTATAAGAATTCCTTGGGTTTAGAATATTTGCAAGATTTGTAAAAACTTAACGCCTTAGGGCAAAAGCTAAATTCTAACTGAGCAAGCTGAACGCAATAAAAAAATCGTGGAGAGAAAACGTCTATAATTTTGTAGTGGAAAATTCCTTCTGCACCTCTCAAGAAGCTGATATAGTCCACTATCAGAAACAGTATATGAGACTAAAGCGCTTTAATTCCATATGCCAGTCTTTGTAATTCCAAATATCCAGCTTCAGAGAAATGCTGGTTATTAGACTGTATTTGAATAGTGCTTAGAAAATTAAAATGGCTTCATATGGCATATTATAATGTCATTTTAAGGTCCTCATGATCTCCTTCAATTTGCTATCACAAACTGTGAGTCCACTATGCAATACAAATCCTCCTCAGCTATATTCAACCCTTTTTTAAGTACATACATACAGTTTCAAAGTTCCAAAGAGTGGATTTATTTTTGAATGCAAAGCACAAATAATTTTATGAGTGCAAGACATTAGATTTTTACTTTTTTTTTTTTTCATTAATTCTACTGTTTTCCAGCTTTTGATTAAAATGGGAAAACTTAACTTGCTTAAGAACTTCATTTTGTTGTTCTTTGCAAAACTGTATTTCAGAAAACATTTACCAGGCTCTGTCCAGTTCAAGACTAAATTTGCTAAATATTTTTCAAGATTTAAATTTCTTGGTGTAAGATGGATTGAATCAATTCATGGCAAATATCTAAAGTTAAAAAGAAAAAAATTAAATCACACAGAAGGCTGCAATCAAGCAGAATCTGTGTATGAAAGTTGGGACATTTGTTCTGGCATAACAGGTTGCTCAAAGAAAGAAAGGAGTGATTTCTTTTTTACTCAGTCATAGTTTTGAATTCTAAAGTTAATTGCAATCAGAAGGCAAATCAAAAGGTATTGAATGCTCCACAGCGTAGGATAATTTAACAGGAACAACATGCATTCTTATATGAGTTTCACCATGAGCCCAAGAAGAGCCTACAGTGTAAGTCTATCACTTTCTGAATGCATACACTGCCTACCATTCAAAGGATAAGAAGAAGAAACACCAGTGTCACAATTTTAAAAGACAAAAGCACTACTAGGCACAAGAGTCTCAATGTCATCCAAGCACATAGACACTGGAAAACTTTCAGGATTATAGATCCAGGTTTCACATACCCTTGTGAATGGAGGAAGAAATGAAGAATTTCAGTTCCAACTCTCTCTGTGCCAGTTACTGTGAATGCAAATTAGATGCTTTACTTCTCCATTCACTCCATGAACTCAAGTGAGTATTATAATTCCCACTCCCCCAACCAGAAATATAAATTTTAAACATCTTAGCATTCCGTGCTACAATGCCTAAGTCCCTTCTGTACCTGCTTTCACAATATACCTGTTACCTGGTAGTATTTTGAAAGGGATGATGGTGGTACCAATCTAGTCTGACAACAGAGACAGAAGAAAAGGGAGGTTTTCTACAATTTGTGACAAAATCCAGTGGAAGCTAGTTGATCAACTTTTCTAACTGTTGTTTTATTTGGCCTTGAAAGGAACATAAAAATATATGCTTTGATGTTGCACTGGCTATATACTCTGAGTATTTTGCTGTCTATCTAGTTATTCTAAGCCAATTCTGATAACTGAAGATTTGAGTCAGAGCTGTTCAGCATAACATCGGATTTGGTAGACATGCATCATTGAAGTCCTTCAACTTTGCTCTCAGTAATTGGGACAAAACAATACAGGTAATGTTCGTGTAACATCAAAGCTGCAAATATAATAAGATCCTAGATGAATGAAACAATAGAAGCATTCATTTTGTCCCCTAATTGTGAAGTTTCCTACTGTTTGTTGTTCTTCAGTTGTTTTTGATTTGTTTAAAAATTGAACAAAAATGACCTATTAGTTCTAACTTCTATTAGTGGGTTATTTATCCTTAGCATCATCATAACAAGCATAATAATGCAAAAGGGGTGGCTTCCAGAGCAAAGCTGAATGAAAAATCATGCTGTGAACTGACTTGGAAAAAGATTTAGGGGCCTTGTAAGAAAACTTGATAGCATAAGTTACCTGCAGACAGACAGATGGAAAGAGGGAAAGAGGGAAGGAGAAGAAAGATGTGTCAGTGTGAGAGAACATGAGAACTCAAAAAACATTAACAGCTTACTGCGTGGGGATATCAGGCTCATGGAGCAGCAGTCAAAAGAAACGAAAATGTTGTCAGACAGGAGATCAGCATCCGTTCATTTAGTGTTCTCATTCTCCATCTGGCATTCCTTCCTTTTTTTCTTTTTTTTTTTTTTTTTTTTCCCCTGGAGCAGCAAATCATATATAGGTTAAACCAGGGTAAATCTAAGCCTCTAGAGAAAAGGCTGAAGAGCTTCATCTGTTTTTGTGCTGCAGTGAGAACTTTCAGAATAACCTCATGGATGATATGCAAGACATGATAAGCAAAGAATGACAGAATGTGTTGTGAGTCATAAGTCAAATTCACCTGTCATAAATAAATAGTAGAATTAATGAAAAAAAAACCAAACCAAACATAAAATCCATACCAACATTAAAAGCAGAATTTCCCAAAATTTCCCATTAAAATTCCCAGGTTTCATAACTATAAATATCAGCTATCATGTGGACATCATCTATTCTATTCTACATGCATATTAATCTTCAGTGAATTTTCAATTAATAGTGAGAACGAGACTAGCATTAGTAAATATCCTTTTTATTCACACACAAACACTCCTGACAACCCTTTGAAATGCTCATCATCCTTTGGGGTGGAGAAAAAAAACTTAGAGAGAGCAGGGCTGTCTCTCATTTCTGACAGGTGCTTCTTTCCAATTCTGTGAAAATTCTGCCTGAATTTGTCAGAGATAGATGTCAAAACTAAATAAATACATTTTTAAAATAAATAACTGTATTTTCATATTATCATAAAGGGCTTCTGTAATAATAACAACAACACACTGCATTCCCACGTTGGTCTTCACATTTGCCCTTTTCCAATTTTCCACACCATAGATATCTTGATGTTATGAAATGGCTACATAAGCTAAGGTGTCCAGGAAATCATGAAGGTTTTCCCTCAAAAGTCTGCATAAAGCCTAATAGGATTGAAAACCAGAACTAGGAACAGAAAACCTGTCTGCCTTAGGCCCCTTGCAACTGGCACCTGAGCTAGTGCTCTCTAAGTGCTGAGGGATCTGTTTTCAAACCAGGCAGGAGAGGATGGAGAATAGAGGGTGAGAAAGAGATGACTTGGATTTGGGGACAGGATGGACTAGCCATGCAAAGAATGACAGCTCAAGATGACTGCTAGGCAAGTGTGATCATGAAAGGAGACCAGCATTAAACATCAGCATGGAAAAGATGCAAGCCAGAATTTAGTGAAGGAAAAGTGGGATTGGCAAGAATTTGTCTAGAGGAATTAGAAACCTTTGGATTAGGAGCTGATGTGAGAAACAGAGAGGTTGAAGACTGAGAGTTCTAAGCAGAGTCCTTGCCTACGAAATAGTATTGAAAGTCATATAAAGTAAAAATAAAAAGGAAGAAGAAAACAAAACATTTTTTTTAAAAGGCGAAAATTAACACACACACACACAAAATAAACCAACACAAAAGAAAATAAACAGAAAGAGGAACAAGACTTTCTAAGTAAAGTTTCTGAATAGTCAGCCATGTACAGTAACCCAGGGTATGTACTTGCTGCTGTGTACCTGGTAGTCACAATCCTAGTAGTCCACATCAGGAATCTGTCTTGAACGTGCTACCGTTTCCCTCTGGCCTGGTATTTTCCTTCCTATGAGACACATAATGTAGATGGAGAGGTGGTAAAGCAAGAGTGGATATTCTTCCCTATGGACTGGGATGCTCAGGAGTGTCGAGAAAAACTCCTAGCCCCATAAGTGTCTTTAAGTAAAGCAGGAACAGAGTGACCAAAACTGTTATGGGAGGTTGTGGGGTATGGAAAGACCACCTGGCAAGGAGCAAGGACAGGGTAGCTTGGACTGCTTGGGTAAAGAGAATCAGGGATGATGTGTTCAGTTAAGACTGAGAAACAAGGAAGGAGATTCATATGGAATGGGAAATGCTGCCTATAAGAAAATATCTGTGAAATCTGCTACTGTAATGTTACAGAACTTTTACCAGATAGACATACTAGTCACTGCTGAGGATATCTGTATCATCTGGAATTGTCCCATGATTCACCAGTCTGGTAATACAGTTAGCTCATGTCCTCGTAGTTCATGTTCATGAACCTTGGGATAGAAGGTCACAATTTTCCTTCACATCCACAGAGACGCAACTGCCCCATAATACCTCTGTGACTCTGTGGAAAACCTTTGTTCTCTACACATCTAGTTTGCATGAATTTTTTGATACCCTTAGCCAAAGCAAGCTGAAGACTCCAAATTGGCTCAGGTCAGCTCTCATAGTAATACCCCTACCCACTGTCAACTTCCAGTGCTAAAGGGGAAAAGAAATCCCCTCAGTGCAGTTCAGAGCCTGTATCTAAGCTAACAGATCAGTACTGTACACAACTGAGGGTCCAGGACAGTGGAATTAAATAGCGAGGGAACGAGATTGAGAGGACAAATGATGAAAAGTTGGTTTTGTTATTGGTTCTGCTTAGGAAGTGGAGAAAGTCTGCACAGTAGCATCACAGGGTCCAGCCGTGCTGTAAAACAGATGTGAGTGAGCATGATGCCTGTTTGCTTTATTCCCACCTGCACACAGGTACACATACAGATGTTCTGTCTTTGCCTTGCTTCAGGCAAAGGAAGGGTGGTGCCCAAATCATGCCTGTTTTATATCTGGTCATTGCCCAATGCACGGACTGTGGCAATTACTTCTGCATGCTTGACTTTCAAACAAAGAAGTGATCTTTCAAAATAGTTCAGGGTATTCCTCTGCAATATGACATAAGATACCAAGCCACAACATTAAAGCTCCCAATTTATCATTTTTACACTTCCACAAAAAGCCTGTCATAAAAGTAAACAAGTGTAGGAGGGATCCACTGAAAATGACATAAAATTTTCACTTACTGTAGATACAGTACAGTCAGTCTTAAAGGCAGTAATCTGCCTTGCAGGCCAGTATAATGCATGCAATATAAAGGCCACTGGCAGCATTTTGTGACCAAGATGGTTCAGGCCTTAGAGATTTTACATCTTTATTTCCCTAAAACGTAAAAACTAAGCTTAAAGTAAGTATATATAAATATCTGCAGTTTGCAATTATTACTATAATGGACACAAATGACCCTTATCTCTCTCCTCTTTGTGCATATTCTGCACAGTTAGGAAAGATGAAGAAGAAGTAAAACTGCTTTATGTCGTCTTCTGTTTATATCATAAAAATATATGACTCCTTTGATACAGGGAAGCATCTTATCTATGGTCTTCATAGTGTATCTATGTATCAAATCAGGTAACCTGATAGTATGTCCAGGACACTGTATACTTTTTCATGTACAATTCCCAGTATTTCAGAGAAATTCTGGAGTATTTTACACCTTATTGTGTCTCAGTTTGTATTTCCTTTACTAATCCTAGCATTCACACTTGTATTTATAATAAATCAGTTTATATATCCCTAGTTAATATTTGCTTAGGGCTTATGTTGATTTCACAATACATGCAATTTTCTGTCTCCATCTTTATCTTCAAGGATTAGATTGAATTGAGCAGCCCTGTAGTAATTTAGTTTTATCTTGTGCCTTACAGTTTTATGTTCTTGTAATAGCACTTCCCTTCTCTATTTTATTTAATTAAATATATCTTATTTCACAATGACAACATTTTTATTTTTGAGTTTATTTGTTAAACAGCTGCCATTATGACAAGAGTTTGTGGTGAGAGAACACTTATTTTAAAGAAATTTAGAACAGAAATTGCCAAGCATAAGGGAGAGAAAAAGATTTGAATTTGATGTGTGTGCTTTGAAATTAAATTTGAATTGCTTTGGATTCTCTGGCTGGAATCTGGACCTAAATAGCAATATTCAGATTACCTTTGTTCCATTTGTTTTTTGTGGTTTGTTTGTTTTTTATAAAGGAAGTGTTTTCTGAAAACAAGTGTGGCTAAATCTTTGCCAAATTCCACCGAAATTCTTGTGACTATTTATCTTTGATTTCACTTACACTAAAATAGCAGGTAAATGTTAATTATTTTTTTCAACTCCATCATTTTAACACTACACAGTTAGTTACGTTGGTGCTGAGGTCAAGGCTATTGACAGCATATCCTTAATAAAAAACAATGGGTTTAAACACAAGGACTCAGCTTTTCCCCACCTTCTTTTGCTTAAATGTGCAAACTGTTTTGATAAAACTAAATGTTGTGCAGGTGCATTGAGTCCCTGTTGCAGAGGATGTTAAACAGGTTTGATCCTAAATTGACTAGTATGTGCAAAGTGGATATATTTACTCACAGAGCTGGCAGCTTCTTTGGTAAATAATCTGGCACAGCAAAGAGTAAGCATGTCTAGCTTCAAATCCTTTTCTGATCTGCAGCTGTGTGTGCTTATCTCCATTCTTAATGGAAACCCCCAAATAAAACGGATATTAAATTTTTAAAAGAGTAGCTTGCATCATCAAAAGTCTCATCACTTTTTCTTCATTAAATGCCTTTTCTTTTTGGGTAGACTCATCTGAAATTATGATGAATAGGGGGTTTCTGTTAAACAAAAGGATTCTTATAGATGGGAAACCCCTTTTGCTTACTCCGTCTGCTTGATCTCCTGACAAAATTGTATTTTTTTTATATATAAAAATGTAATTTTTTTACTCTTGCACTTCTAGTACACCAGGCACCCTCTCTCTGTCCTCAAATCCCTGCTGGTGGCTTTTATGGATAAAACCTCCTGCTCTCATCACCAAGCATCCATACCTGTGTGTTCTTATCAATTGCCTCACATATTCTATCAGTGTAAATTAAGCTCACAGATCCTAGGAGGGACCTGACATTTGCAGGTTTTTGCAAATTGTATCTGTTTGAGGTCAGAAGTAGGTTAACTCAGCTTCTTTGTGCTTTTTGATTGATAAAAAGTAATTGTAATTCCTGACTTCACAAGACCGTCTCTAGTCAGACACCACTGCCCAGGCAGTGTATAAGCCCACTCCAACACACCTCAGCTTAGTTTTTATGCAGTTAATGAGTCTGACCACCCAGCACATACCTCTGTTCTAACACAGATCAGTTACACTTAAATCCATCCCTGCTTGAAAGACCATAAGAAATGCTTTTTACCTAGAAACATTAGCACGTTGTTGTGAAGACACATTGCAGAGGTGTAAAATTACATGAATAACATGGAAAAAGTGAGCAAGAAACAGGATTTTACTATGTGTTCTTCACATGAGCCATGGAAACCAGAAGCTCACAGGCTTCAGGTTTAAAACAAATTAGTTATTTATTCATTAAGTAAAAGTTGTAAAACTTTTTGTCACAGTGAGGCAATACTTTTCCACAGTGTTTTCAGAAAAAAAAAGTCTTTTCTACTAGGTTTGAATAGAGGAAATATGCAAATAATTTTGGAAATTACAAGTGTGTTTGGGGATGAGTAATACCTTATCAAAATTTCTCTTCTACCACACAAAAAAAGGAGTAGTGGTGCAAATCAGAATTCATGATGCAGGTAACATTTCTTGTTTTCATATAAAAAGCAATGTAAATACTATGAGCAATGTAGATACATTTCTTTACATGCAGTGCGAGCTGGGTCATGGCTTGAAGAGAATGATCAAAGTGCTGGGATGGAAAAAATGGAAAAGATACAAAGTAGAATGCAGAATTTGTGCTCTTCATAGTTTTCTGCTTTAAAAGTATGCTAGGTTGACTCTGTAATGCCTTTAAAGATATTTTTAATGCTGGCTACCTCTTTTTTAACAGCTCAGGGTTTTTTCACTGTTGCACAGTGGTAAGCTTACTTGGCTCGTGATTTGGCCTTGTTTTTAGGAATAAAATATTTGTGAGTGGAATATGTTTTCTTTTGGGTTCCCGTTCTTTCAAAGCAATGCCCAGCAGCAGTACAATCACAATATTATGTCTAATAATAATCATATGCAGTCATATCTAATCACAGTGGCTACATGTCGAAGCAACTACAGACTGTTGGAAATGTGGGGAAATGTCAAACCATATTAAGCTGTCTAGAAAGAAAAAGGAAGAGGTTCACAGCTTGATGAGGAAAATTAAAACCTTGCTGAACCATGCTGAACACCTGAAAATATCAAAGAACAAAAGATAAAGGGGGAAAAGGCTGAAAAGTTATGAAACGCAAAAAGGAATAAGGTTCAGTAGAGTAATAACTTACATGAAATAGCAAAGAAAGTAAAGATAAGCAATCTATAACTACTAAAAAGCTCATGGCCTTCAGTAAGCTTCCAAAATGGCTCTAATAACTGAATCTAGAATATTGTGTTCACTTTTAATACTTGAGTCTGAGCTAGACAAAGAGGCCAAAGAGATTTGGGGATACAGTCCAGTTCCTACAATAGATTTCTGGACCAGTTGTGGCATATAAATTCAAGAAAGTGATTTAAACAGTGTGTTATTCGGCAGTGGTTTGCTCTAGAGTCAGTGAAGAGCTGGTACGTAGGTAGCAAACTATGAATACTTATGTATTACATAATGTAATGTATTACATTACATTATGCATTATGCTTAGGTATTACACTTGATGATCTCTACGCGGGAAACCTGTGTCTGGAAGCCTTAGATACTGAAAAGTCTGAACGTGTCACGACATTCTTAAAGAAGGTTCCGTAATATTTGCGCAAGTCCGATTGTGGTTATCTAAGGTAGACAGTTTGTGTTCAACCCTTTTGCAGAAAGAAAGCAATTTCCTGCCGAGTCATGAGTGAACTCTTTATTAATCTGCATTGGACATCTGCCCATTGCTTGGACACCAGGAGCCACTATACTAGAACAGATAGATAAAATATCTATGCTAACTGGCATGCATGTAGCCTTCTAGTTTAGGGCCTTGGGAAGAGTAGAAAATGGGATGTAAACCACATTGCCTGGCACAGGGCTGCTGTAGCAGACTGTGTTTGCTGAGGTTCATGCCGAAAGTAGGAAGCAGTCAACACCAACAGTGCAGTGTATTCCAAATGCACTTGTGGTGCCTTCACTAAGGCTGGAAATAGCATACCACTCAAGGGACAGCTTCCACTTTAAGATCTTTTAAATTATGATAATTTTTATATCATTAAAATCTATGAGAAATTCAGGCTCCAGAAATCTCGTGTGAAGATAAGGTCAAAATGTCTCTCCAGAAGTGGAAGGTCATCTATATCAATCTGAAAACCTGAAAAACATGAAACAAAAGATGAACATGGGAAAAAAATGGAAGTGATACAAGACTACTTAATTTAGACAAGATTCTTAACATTAAAAAAGAGAAAACTGCGCTAACCATCAGGGAAAACTTCCTGCTTGTGAGAGACATTAAAGTGACTCCAAAGGAAACATTTGGGATGTAAAAAAACTGATTGAACAAAAACCGAAGAAATATACTGCCAAGAACAGTTGCAGGGCAATGAACTGAATGACCTAATAGCTCTTTTCCATTCCTTACATCTATGATTCTGTGATTCTAAATATATATTCAGAATTCAACAAGAAGCAGTGAGACAGTAGAGACTTTGAAGAACGTAAGTGGAAAGTTAGTGACAGATGAGGTTGATTCTGCTGCAGGCCTAAACGAATTCCTCACCTCATTATTCATTGGAGGGGAAAAGAAGGAAAAGAAAAAAAAAAAAGAAAGAAGGTTGCATCTCTGGGACTGAGAGACATTCTCCTAGAAGGGAAACTAAATGTTAAAAGGCTTTGCTATTGCACTGGAGAAGATAATAAAGCAATTAGGACTGTTACATTTGACAAAGCACCAGGCTCAGATGAATTGTATCCCGCAATCCTGAAGGAAGTAACAAAGGAAAAAGGAAAGCCTTCAGCAAAGGTTTTTGACAAGCCACTAAGGAGTGTAGTTGTACCCAAGGACTTAAGGGGTACTAAAGCTATTCCCAGATTCAAGAAAAAATGAAGGGAAGATTCAGGAGACAAGCCCTCTGAGTCTCATTTCAGCTGAGAGAAAGATATTGGAAATATTGTTATGGGACAATGTTGAAATAATTTTAATGTATAATGCAGGTAACAGGGAAAATCATGAAAAATCTGCATGGCACTTTAGCATGTTATGGGAGTAGCAGACCACAGAGAAAGATTGATCTCATTCATACATTTGTCAAGGTGGTATAAAAAGGAAGAGAAGCCCCTGTACTAACTATGATATGAATTGATGGGAGTAAATATTTTCGGTTCAGCTGGATGTTTCCTTAAAGGCTGTCAAAGTAGAGCTACTTTAGAAGTGCGACATTACAAAAAAAAGCCTAAAAGGGAGAGATGCAGCAATGCATCCCAGTAGTTAAAGACATTTGATGAGTTTTCTTATTGTAGTCCCATCTACATTACAATCTCCTATAGATAGATCAAACCATAATAGCTCTAAACTAGCTAAACTAAGTACTACTACCAATGCAGTCAGTCAGCACCCAGCTCAGCTCAGGCTACAAAGCCTGACTGATGTCTGGGTAAATACTTTAGCATGATCCCACCTACAGTAAACTGTTATCACAATTGCATTACCCCAACTGGGATTAGCTAGTTTAAAGCTAGCTGAGGTGAGCCTGTAAAAGCAGTGATATCTGTAGACATGTTCCTAGACTACCAGTTTTCTGTCTTTTCAATTTAGTGAATCCTTCTCTGAAGCTTAAAAAAAACAACGCTACTTAAATCCTTTTATGCTTTCAGATGTAAACTTGTAAAACAGAAGTCATGAGAACTGTATTCTCAAAACCATAAATAAGGCATTAAGATGTACTGAATCTTGAGTCTACCAGCTCTAGATTTTCATTATCTATAGATTGTGACTGTGCTCACATTCCTTCAGCAAACTGTTTTCTCTTTGCCTTCATCCTTTAACACCCCTTTTCTTTCCCTTATCCACTTCCACTTTTCCCTTCAGGAATCCCTTGAAAACCTAGGCATAATCCCTGACTGAATCTGTAACCATGGGCAAGTTATAAAAATTCAGACCTCCGGGCATCCAAATCTCTTATTCCTTTGTTACAGAATGTTATAACCTGCTGTATATGGAACATAATATTACTTATTCTCTTGCTAGGGTTTTGTGTTTTATGCCATCAAGTACCATGTAGACTTTTATAAAAATTGGCAAGAGGATTGGTGAAGAAAATAGTCTTTAACTTAGCTTAGAGAGCTCAGAAAAAAAAAAAAAAAAAAAAAAAAGACTGGCTTCTTGATCCATTGAAGGCAACAGGAGCTGTGTCTTTCCACAGAATAGAGGACATTAGGTCACATAAAAGTGGAAGAAGAGGATTTCTTCTGATGTCATTCTTCTTATACTAAACTCTTTTGCCCCCCACAACAATTTTTTAACTGCTCTAAATGGATAAATCCCTCCTCTGTGGCTTGAAAGGTCAAGATTTTATGTGTGGGAACACTTCATATTCTGTTTACAATTTCCAAATCTTGACATGATGTGAAAACTTGTGGGAAAGTTAGAAGTGACTTTGTTATTAACAGGAATACTCTCATTAGCTTGATCAGGACTTCTTTCCCTCTTTGCATCGTTGAAAGTCTTTTTATTTCATCTCTCAGCACTCCCCTCCCCTTCCTCACCCCGCTTCTCCCTTCTTATTTTTTCTGTTTGATTGTCAGGGGGTTGTTTGCATGTTTGTTTGGTTTTCAAGTAGGTGACAGACATTTTAGTAGAGGGCTGACTCTAGGTCTGGAAAAAGCAATTTTATTTTGTTTATATGACTGTAAACACCTGTTCCAGATGGACAATTTAGGAGATTGTTTGGGATTTGGCTTTTGTGGCACTTTGCCCTGAACAGAGCAGAGCATTTCTAAGAACTGTCTGAGCTGTGTCTTTTCATCCAGCATACACAAAAGGCTACCTCCTGAACGTAAAACTGAAGTCACCAGGGTCCCACTGGTGTGACTAAAACCATCATTTGGCCCAGAGCTTTCTTCCTATTCACAGGGATAGATTCTGCCTGGGGAAGCATATATGCCACTTTAAACGAAGCCAGATGAAGTTGTGCAGAAAAAAAGAAGAAAGAAAAAGACAGAGAGAGACAGAGACATTCCCTAGTGCTCTTGTGAGCTTTAAGCTTTATAGTACAACCTGTGCAGAAGGATTAAAAGGATATAATATGTAGCATGCAGAGGAATGACTAGAGGGCATGAAACCATCTGCAAATGTTTGAAAGATGTTTGCATTCCCCTTAGGCGTGAAAGATACTATTTCCTATGTTACCAGAGAATTTTCCAAGAAATAGTGGGTCAAAGTTTAAAAAAGGGAAACTTAAAATAAATTTCAGGGAAATGTTCCTGACAGTGAGATTGTCTGAATAATTTTTAAAGCAAGAGAAAAATCACAAGCAGTAGGCAATGCAATACCAAAAACTTTTGTTGCTTAATTTCACCAGGGTAGCCCTAAATTCTTATTGGAATTCATCTGGGAAAAGAGTTAGGAACCTAAGGAGTAGAGAGTTTAGTTTTTGAGGGAGTCGTCTAATGTGAAATTAGCATCCTAGAAACCCTTAACAGAGCTCAAATTCTTTCCTTTAGTTGGCATCCTTCTAGCCTCATGACTCCTGCAATCTTGACTGTTCAAGAAGTAAGACAATCATCAAGATCAGGAAAGTTTGGATACACTGGGCACTCAATACTCAGCAGAAGTCATCTAAAGAAATTGTTTAATGGCATACTAATGACAAAAGTACAATAAATGAATAGATAAATAGCAAAGGAGAGAAAGAAGAAAAGCCTACGAGTAAAACCAAAAACTGCCAGGAGTCACAAGACAGTGGTAGATGTCCAAGTGGTCACACTGAAGGTCATTTGTATAGGTATCAGACAATAAGTGCGTTGTGTGTGTTGATGGTATAGGCAGGAGAAATGTGCAGGTAGGAGAGGAGAGAAGCTTATTGTCAAAGAGCAAGATAAGTTAAAAAGATCAAAATTGAAATAAGTTAACAAGATCAAACCATACCCCAGAATCCATAGGACTGATTTTCCCAGCTCAGCCAGAGCTCTACTGACTGCAAGCTGTCAGTCTGATAGCAATGACCAATGGATTCCAAAAGACACTGTGGAGATTTAAAAAAAACCAAACAACCACCCACCAAAAAAACCAAACAAACAAATGAACAAAACAAAACAATAGGCACCCACAAAACAAACACAAAAGGAAACTTCTGTTATTAGAAGACTATATTTGCAGTAATCATAATAACAGCTTTCTGGAGCCAGAAACCCAGATGACAGTTAAGTATTCCCATGTGTTTTCAGGACCTGTTTCAAAATAAGACCATGTAAAAAACAGTCAGTAATAATAATCAATCAAACAAATACAATAAAAAAAAAATCTGTAAGAGTCGTATTTAATTTTAAAGGGCAACTACAAAAAAGGGAAGTTAGTTGAAAAAATAACAGGAGTACGTAACATCGTTACTGTTTGCAAGTGGTACTATAGAGTATTTTTTGCAAAATATTCTAGAAGCTCAAGATACAAACAAAAAAACAAAAATGCACCTCGAACAGTATAAGAAAAAAATAAACGTCAGCATGGTTAAATGGTAAAGGAATTTATTGAAATCAAAAATCCTTCAGAAGAACTGAATTTGTATCTACTTAAGAAAAACAGAAAAGTATATAAGCCTCAGGAAGCTGAACATAGCACTGTAATAAGACAGGCAGAAAAGACTTTGAAAAAAAATCGAACTTGTTAACGACATAGAAGCTAATCATAAAACATGTAAGAAACAGGAAGTTTGCCTCACCAGTGGGTGATCTATGTGCATAAAATACCATTTTGAAAGTACAAGGTCAGATGATGTGTATGGGAAATAAGCCTGAAGAACTGTCTCAGACTGACTGGACAATGGCAGATGTTTCATTAAAAATCAGTAAATTGAATATTAACTTTTTGCTAGGGTCTTCAATGTGAGATTGCTCAATTAATGAGTTGTATCTAATCCCTTAATTGTTTCCATAGAAGAGAAATGGGAGGAGATGAATCTACTAAGTCTTTACTAGGGTTTTTGGAGTGGTCAGGTGAACAACTGACTAGTAACATGTATCCTGGAGTTTAGAAAAAATTAAAAAGAAAAGCAAAAATCACAACAGCAGTAAATATAAAATGCCTGGGAAATTTCAGCATAATTTCTAAGTAGAGCAGCTGTATCTCAGAAGGAATTCTTTGCGGATGCCTAAAAGAAGGTGGAAAATAGTGATCCCATGCAGAACTCTTCGATTTCCAAAAGCCATTAGCATGATGCTTAACAACAGCCTCTTAGAGAAACTGAGCTGTCTGGGTAAGAGGGAAGGTCCTCTTATGAATTAATACTCAGCATAAGATAGGAAACAAAAGGTAGGAATAAATGCTTAGTCTTTACAATGGAGAAAGATTACTAGAGAACTTGTGCTGTTCAGCATATTCAAAAATGATCTGTAAAAGGATGTAAATAAAGAGGTAAAAAAGGCTGTGGATGATACAAAATTATGCAAGATACTTAAATCTAAAACTGACTGTGAGGACTTACAGAAGGAACTCATGGTGCTGAGTTGAATAGGCAATAAAATGAAAGATGAAATTCAATGTTGATAAGTGCACATAGGGAAAAAAATAACCCTAACTATACTTACACAATGATGGGCCGTAAATAAGCTATTACCACTCAGGAGAAAGATCTTAGAGTTACTGTGGATAGTTCTCTGCAAACATCAACTCCATGCTCAGCAGTGGTCAAAAGGGCAATAGAATTGTAGGAATTACCAGGAAACAGGAAGAGAACAAAACAGACATAATTTTTATGCTACTATGTAAATACATGCAGTGCTTGCATCTTGAATGCTGTTCACAGTTTCAGCCACCTCAAATCAAAAAGATTATAGCAGGACTTGAAAAGGTACAGAAAAAGTCAAAAAAGGCAATTAGAAGTATGGCCTCTCTCTTCCATGTGAACAGGTTGAGCTGACTTAAGAAATTAGGTGGTTATTGAGTGAGTGAACAGAGTTACACACAAATTACAGAGGTACCAGTGAAATGATTAAATAACAAGTTTAAGCAAAAAAACTTGCTATTTTGTACATGACATTCAAATAAACTTTGGTGGTTTTGCCATAAGATGAGGTTGAGGAGCAATTAATATATATTTTTACATAGATTTGAAAAATTAACAAGTCCAGTTGTATGAGAGCAAAAGCTGCTTCAGAAACACCCTCGCACATTTGCTCTGTAGCCAGGTGATATATCAGGGAATGGCCTGAGTTTCTGTGGTCATCCCTGAGCAATCACTGCAGGGTGATGTTGGAAATTAGAAAAATGACTTAATGGACCATTGGTCTGAGTCTGAATCACTCTCACATTACAGGAGACAGAAAGTGCTTCCCCTGAGGATGGTCTGCAATGTTGTGGTTAAGACACCGTGCTGGAAAAAATTGTAGGTTCAAAATCCATCAAGAAGAAAAAGGTCCAGACTGTGACTCCCCACTTACAGGACCAAACACAACCACTCGTGCCAGCCAGGACATGAAAAGGACTTAGCATGGTTTGGCCTCCCTTGTGAAGTGGAGATTAATGACCCTCCTAAATCTGGACTACAACTAAACATAGATAGGAAAGTGGTGCCTTTCCTCCGCTGTCCATAAAGGATGTTTACAAGGAACCCACTGAGTCTTAGACTTGTAGAAATTGCTGCAGAAAGGCAGCCTGCATTTCTACCTGGGGTTTGGGTACTCTCTGTACCAGCAGGTTATCTGTGTCTTACCTTTCATTTTGGAGGGAGGTGCTGTCATCCATGGATAAATAAAACAAACCAGAGCACAGACCTCCTGCTTTTGATTTAATACAGGCAGCAGAAGTGGGCTGTTATCCTACATGTATCTCAGCTAACAGAACAACAGTCATCTCCCTGCCCTGTTTTTTAAAAGCAGAGCAGAGGAGTGTCAGGATACAGATTCCTCTGCTTTTCCAGGATCTGGATGCAATTATGTTTTGTTCCAAGGCCCCTTGTTACTATCTCTCCCTGCACCTCCACTTCTGCCTCTTCCCCGTCTGACTGTCTGCCTCCAACCTAATCTCCTTCAAAGTGTAGAAAACAGTCCCCTCTTATACTAGCTGAACCAACTCCTCACCCTCCAGATCTAAGGAGAGAAACAAACAAACTCGAACAAAACAAAACAAAACAGAAGAGAGAAAGCTAAACAGGCTACACCTTTTTTCACAATGTTGGAGCATAAGGAGAATCAGCATTGAAATCACAGGAGGCCACATTAACAAGAACAGTGTTTTACCATCATATCTCTGACTCCTTTACATTTAAACATATCAGAGTTTTTCTTTGCACAAAATCCTGTCTCCAACCACAGCAGCAGCATGATCAGAAAGATGTAGATGTGCATTGTCTGAACCTTCTTTTTTAAGTTTTCATCTATTCTTCTTAACCTGTTGGACCTCCTGCCAAAACTGTACATGAAGCCACATGAGAGACAAAATATGCATACAGTTTCCCTACAAAGCTGGCAGTCTCAGGATACAAATAAACAGTGTTTTAAAAAAAACCTCCAAACAGGGAGTGTGGATTTGCCTTTGCATGCTCCTGAAAGACTGTGTGCAGACTCAGCTACCGTTTTGCAAGAATAGCTTTCATATATAATATAAGATCAAAGATCTCTGGGGATAAGTTACGCCTCATTACATTTTCAATACCATGATCCCTCTGAGACACTACCTTATAGTGTCTTGAATAGCCCTAGTGTTTAAGTTCAACAGTGTTGCCTGGTAGGCCACTTCACACATTTATGTTCTTTTGAATAGAAAAGTGTTTCCTCACATCTCCTCCAAATGTTGTTGTTAGTTTGTTGGGGTTTTTTTCTTTTTAATTTCCATTTTTACTTTCTTTGCTCTATTATCTGTGCATGCCTGAAAATAATAACTTGGCTTGACATACACTGTACCATTTAGATTTTATACTTCCTCCTCTCTCTCCCTAATTCTAGACTACTGCAGATTTATGAGGTTTTTTATCCTGCATTCATATCATAGTTCATTTCTCAGTAGTAATAGAATTGGTTTTCCTTATCCCTGTTTTGAAGTATTATAAAATTCTTATACTGCAGTGGCCAAAACCACAAAATAATAGTTCAGCAGCAAGCACACTAGAATCATAGTATTTCATTCAAGTGTTTGCTTTCTTTTTTCCTACAGCATTCCGCACCCTTCATGAAGCTGGAAATAAGACTGCTTCCTATGGATGTAATTTAAAAACAAATAAAAATTTTATGTTACAAAATACAGTCTTGCACAGATATGAAAAAAAAAAAAATATAACATCTAGGAATGTGCATTTATATTGTGATTTTATGATCACTTCCTACACCTATATCTTGCTTTGGAGCTAATACAGACCATAAAAGGTGCATAAGGGTTTATTTTCCATTCTGTTGAAGCCTGTGATTGATAACATACCGCACTTTTAATAGTGGTCGCATGAGCAGGGAGAAACACATTTTGCTCCCCGCTCCGACTCCTTCCCATCCTCTTGGCAGCTGCGTGTGCTGCCAGAGAGAGCCTTGTGCAGCCACCGTGTCTGCCGTCAGCCACGGCTGTACTGCACACCCAGACGTCAGGACACACCGCTCTGCTCTCCATCCCTGCAGCTGGAGAGACCACAAATCTGCCTTAGTCATAACCAGGGCATGTGGGCACTTTAAATTCCTAGCCCCGTCTCTAAACAGAGCTGTGTGACATCTATAGAGTAAATGTGGTGGGGTCTTTAATAGTCACCTCTGTTGGGTTGTGCTCTGACGTGGAAAAACCTCCTGTGCTTTAATCGCTGCTTATTATACTAACAGTAATCGCATCAGGTTGCCGTCTTCTTCCTTATCTGTCTGTTCTATCCATCTTTCCCTTTAGCTCCCAGATAAAATAATAAGCTCTTTTGGGGAAGATGTCATCTTCCACATGCACATTGCCTTAGAATTACAGAGCCCCAAATCCTTGATTTAGATCATTGGTGAGTAAGATTATGTGAATGATGCCAACAATCAATACAGCTAGATAGAGTTAAGGGAAAATGTTTATCCCTTAAACTCAAAAGAATATCTGGGCAGGAGTATGGATAGATTAATCACAAAAAATGCAGTTTTGGATGATGCTGAAACTAAACATTAATTTAGCAAATGGTTCCAACTCAGCTAAAAACAAACACTGTTTTCTGAAAATGTCAATGTGATTCATTTTAGTGTTCCCTAAATGTTTTGCTTTTTTAGGCCAGACTAGCCATAGGCTTTACATGCCTTTCACAAAGCTAGTAAGAACTGGATAAAGCAAGTCTTTATATGCTTTACTATACTATTAAGGCACCCATTTAAACTGCCTCCCAGACTGAATCAATGAGCTTTCCCGTTTACCACCTTCATGATTAAATGCAAGTCAAACTTGAGATTGGGATTTTCTCAATCTCTCAGATTCTATTTACTGTAAAGTATTTATTCAATGAAGCAAGGAATGGAGTGATTCTCCCTTTTCCACTGTTCCTCTTCCCACAGAATCAATTCATTGAACATTTATTTTCACTTTCAGGTCAATGCAAACATTAAAATGTATTGTTTTAGTTTGTTTTAAGCACTGAACCAAAATAAAACTATCACTTCACTGCAGAATACTAGCTAAAGGAGTAACATAACCCCACCAAAATTGGAACCATATGCTGAAAAATCATTACTCCATAGGTTATATATATATATACGCATCCAGAACAGGTGTGAGATAGTGATATTATAGATGGCGGGGCAAGTGGAATGGATGAGGTTTTAATCAATGATTTGAAAGGAGGGAGAGAACTAATAATAAAGTGAAGAGTCTCTCTTGAGTTCGTATGAAATTAAGTGTTCCTACAACTTGCTAAGCCCTTTTGCTTCGCTGTCAATCAACTTCAAGACAGTCACTTAGAAAATAAGAAAAAATTTAAGTTGTATTTGGATTTTTAAAAAATCTCTCAAGGTCATGTCTGTAATACACTTAATAATTTCTGTGTTGCATAACATGACAGTTGCATGTTTCAATTAAATTGCATTACACACTAGGTCTTATCTCTTCTCCAAAGGCCCTGTAAACACAATACATTTCAGAAATGGTTTGCTTCTATACGGTCAGAGTCAGAAAGATGACTCTGTCAATGGACTAAGTCTAAGGCTGCTTTTGACCTTAATCTGAGAGGCAGTAAAATGCATTTTCATTCTTTTTAAAGTGACACATGTTAACAGTTTCAGAGGGAAAAAAAAAAAAAAAAAAGTTTGATACGGTTTGAAAGTAGAGGTGGGGGTTTGTTACTGTTTTAAATTTTTCAGCTAAGTGCAAGAGTTGGAAAAAAGAACAAGTTTTAAAGTACACTAAGAATTTCCGGTTTTGAACCAGAGACACCAGCCTTCCAGCTAAATACAGTTAGAAAATAACTGCTTTGGGGTTTAACTTGAGTTTATTAATCAGTTAAAACCACTGAGAGAAAAAAACAGTTGGTACCTGTAGAGCAAGAAAAGGAGGCACAATGATTACTGAACATAATAAAGTTAAACTCAGAACAGTGGTTCTCGAACCTGTGCTTAGCTTGCTGGCTCCTGCTAATAAACAATATAGCAAAACTTCACTTGGTTATACCCTTGAACAATCATGCTTACAATGATACTGTTATTTTAACTCAGCAAAAGAGTGAGACCCACATATCTGCACAGCAGGTTTTGCAGGGAAAGCTTCCCCAAGCATCTTTCTGTGTAGTAAAGGAGGCATTTCAGAGGTGTGGTGATTTAACATTCCCAGAGTCAGACAAGCCCTTATGGAAAATCCTATAAATTCGATAGTCTTATCTTTACGTACATTGTGAAGCATAAACTGCTAATTATATCCTTCTACAGAATTATAGACAGAGATGTAGTAATAGCTTTTTTCATCCCAACTCATAGAAGCCTCCTGACTTCTGCTTTTAAAGACATTAGAGTTTGGCCTCTTCGGTAAGATTGCACCTGGGATTGAAAGTGGTTGTGATGGTGCTTGTGATTCTGGATCTCAGGAACTTCTGTGGTAATGTTGCATACTGTAATTGACACAGTACCAAATATTCTCTCAGCCCCATCTCTTGACACTGTTCCATCTGGTAGGGGAGAATTTGAGGTTCCCTGGACCAAACTAAAGAGACGTGATGCTACATCCCGATGTGGGAATAATTTTCTGCGAGAGACACATAGTTTCCTGTCTCCTCTTTATTAACATATAAATATTTTGTATAAATAGAGCATATCCTATAAAAATAAGATCCTCTCTGCAGCCAGAATTAGAAAGCTGGAGTCTTGCAGTCCTTGGTAGTAGGTGATGTCTCTGCATCATGAACCATTTTCACGGCACAAAAAGCCTAAATCTCCAGTATTAGTGTGTAGATGGAGATACCTGTGTAGTGAATAGTTGGATTCATTCTACCATCTCATTTTACATAAGCCACTGTTCTATCGTTTTAATGTGTCATCAGCAACTGAGGACCTTTAGGGAAAACTCTTCAATCCCATTAACTCTCGAAGTCCCTGTGGAAGCCACCATCCTTGAAGAAATCTTTTCATTGTACCTTAGTTGTGTAACTTGAATATATGTGCAGATGCCACTACCAGCTTGTGACAAAAATCCAGTGAGTAGCATTAAAGCCTAACTTCAAGACAATAAGTGATATCAATTATTTTCTAAGCAAAAAGTGCTTATTCTCAGTCTCCTGATAAGGATAGCTCACTTGTTCTTCCTCTCTTTCTTTATTTTCCCCATCCTAATTAAATAACCAACCTTGTATAAAAAATAACTTTATTTATTTCTTTTTTTCCCCACTGACTAAATGAAAATGGGTTTAATTAGAGCATTCAGTACATGCCATACACAGGGCAGGCACATCTGAAGCAGCTGCAGCAATAGCCCTGTGTATTAACATTTCAGAAATCTCTAAAAGTGGGCAAATGCATTGCCCTTCACTACAACAATTATCATTTAATAGCTTACTTCATCAAATGCCATCTAAAGACTAAATGGGAAAATTGTATATTGTAGTGTGAGAGATTAGTATTTGTCAGTCACAAAAATAGACTTAAATGCCACAATTCAATTGAAGAATCAATTCCACATGGCCCTGCTTCAGAAAGGAAACCATTGGAGAAATTGCAATTTTACCTGGAATTTACATCCCACCACAAATCTCAGCATGTTTTGCAAGTAACATTATCTCTACTGTAAACAGGGGTAAACAGTGCCTATAACAAATAACAGAAAGCAATGCAGAGCTTCTCAAACTGCTGCCATCTCCAGCCAAAAAGTATTCATGATTAGGTTGACTTACTTTGGAAAAAACACCATACAATGCAACTATGCAGATTTCAGTTACAAACAGGCTCTAGGCAAAGGTAGACCAAGTTGTTCTGCACCATTTTCCTTAGCATTAGCAGTCAGTGGCTATCTCATGCTGAACCAGCTCAGGCAGATGAGACTACGTCTACCAGACAACCATACCAGAGGACAACCACACCAGAGGACAACCACAGCCTCGAGCTAGATATCAGACTTGAACTCAAAACTGAATCCCAAGAAATTACTGAATACTTCTGAATCCTGAATAAAAATCTTGGTTTCTTCTGGGTTTAGATTAAATTCTGCAGAGTCTAAAAGCTTGATATCTTCCCATGACATAGCTGTGAAACGATGGTGCTTGTTGGCTCCAGCTGCCTCCAAGGACGGATGGGGGTGATTATCATGAAGGAGAGGGTATTCGTGAAGCAGGCAACAGCTGCAGAGAGAGAGACAGGAGCTCAGCGTGGAGCAGGCATGGGAGAGGAAATGTAGTTAAACTAAACTGCTGAATTTTCTGAGAGCTTTTTCTTCTTTTCTATAAGCTGCCACCACTGCTGAGCAAATTCATCAGCTGAGTGACTAATGGGAGAAACCCCGAGAGACGGAGGTACATCTGAGCCAAAACTACTTCCCATAAAGCCCTATTCAGGGCCTGTTTGTCTCATATATTACTGCATAAAATATCCTTCATGGGAAAGTGACTGACAATTATACTTTCTCCATATATCTTTGCCCTCTGTGTTGTCTTGACAAAAATAGGTAGCCTCTCTCTTCAGCCTCCTTCCTTCAAAACCACCTCCTTTCTTTTCTCAATTACTTAGTGAAAGAAAATGTCATTTTTCTGAATTTTTCATATCACTCTTTCTAAAGGGAGACACTTCTTATTTTTCCATGCATCATTGGAAGTGATGTCAGCCTCAACTGGAGCATAAATCCACAGCTGAAGTTTCAGTTCCCCCGAAAATGGGGAGAAGCAGGAGGAGCAGATGAGAGGCTGAAGTGCATTTTGTTGCCATAGAAATCAGGTAATGAGTGACTTAATCTCCTGACTTTGCTCCAAGAGCGGGGAGTCACAGTTTCCAAGCCTGTGAAGGGACGACTCAGACAGTCCATCACGATGCAACCAGTGAAACTGGCTTTATGGTGCCTTCTATTACTTGAGGTTTTAAACCTCTGAAAGGGCACAGCCAGCAGACAGGTATTTTGTTCTCAAAATAGGAAACATACACTATTTGCTGTCTTACAATATCTTTCCCTTTTCTTTTTGTTGCTGCTTGTGACCTTCTGTATTTCCACAGTGCTCCCTGTTTTGAACTTAGGTTTCCAGTGGCTTTTGCCTGTCTCTGATCTCCTCGTTTTAGAGTCTATCTTATCTACATCACTTGATTTTGTACATTCAGTTTGGCTTTTTGTTGAGAACAGAAGGTAAGGTGATGTACTAGACAAGACACTGCACTGAGGTTTAGAAGACTTGCATTAAATCTGGCTCAGGCCCTTAAGAGCAGTAAGTTATTTCATTTTCCTGAAGGTCTCCTTATCTGTTCAAGTGGGACTGTAAGTTCTTCAGGGGGGGGCATGCATCCATTGCCTATGTCTGTACCACCATTAGGAAAAAGGTCTCAATTGCACTTACTGTATGTGGTCACCATGCAATCAAATTGGACATACCATCAAATGGCTCCCAAACAAGGCAGGGCTTTCCATATGTAGTAGCCACTGATTTATTCAGAAAATGCGTACTTTTTGAACTTCAAAGGAATATTACACTTTCTGTAAGATTGCAGTGTGACCCCTAAAAGCCATCTCCCCCATTTACTTTTTGCCTCTGGCCATGTCTGCATCTCACCAAAAAGTTAAGATAGGTAATGAAGAAGGTGACATAGGTAACAGATCATGACTGCAAGCTACAAAATTATAAGCTCAAAAATTCATATTAACCTGTAGTAAACAAACTCCTCATTGCAGATACCTACATGCAACACTGTGTGCTTTTTCCAGGCTATGATAATTTGCAGCTGGCCTCTGAGAATGAGCTGATGGAAGCTATTGAAGACCTGACTGTGATTAGCCTGGCAGCACACACAAGCTAGCAGCACTTAGTACACTCCGGTACACAGCAAGGCTTAATGGCTAAGACTGGACCCAATGCCTTATTCACGTGGATTACAGTGAGTTTTGACTGCAAGAAGAGCTTGTTTGTTTCCTCCTTCAAAATACAGTATGAATAAAATTCACCTGATACACAGAGTGAGTTCATGGGTTGGTCCCTGATTACTTAATATGACAGTACCTTAGTTTCAAGCAACAGAATGGTGGAAAACTTGAATTAAAAAAAAAAACCAACAAAACCCAACCAATTAACCAACCAACAACAACATCAAAAACAAAACAAAACCCAGACAAACAAACAAACAAAAACACCAAACCAAACAAACAAACTGAAAGAAAACTTCAATTATGCAAATGTGAAAGGAAGTTAAATATTTAGATTTTTAAGGATATCTTCAAAATATCCTCCCTGACTATAGCAGAACCTGTACTAAAGGGCCTAGCATATATGTTAATTTTAAAGATTTCTTGGACTAAACTCAGTATACATTTAAATGGACTGTGACAAGTAATTCAGGAGTTTCAGTGTACCATATGACATAATTTATTTTTTTATTACTACTGACATGTCAACAGATTTGAGGAAAACATTTTTTTAGTAAGCACAGCTGCTATCAATTTGGATAATGACAGTCCATCACCATTTTTTGTGTGTACAAACAAAAGGAGTGAATGTTCATGCAAAACAGGGAGTCTGTATAATTCCCATTCACAAACCATTTGCAGACTGTACAGGGTCAAGTCAAAATTATTGTTTCAGTTGCTTGCCTCAGCAGTGCACATGCAGAAATAGAATGCTTTTCTGGTCTTGGTAAATTTAATTTCTGTGAACTCTGTCGTCATGATAGCGTATAGAAATAAGAAATAGACACTCTCAGAGTTCTTATTACAGTAACAGCATATCCTGCCAGCATAGCCATTCACTGTATATTTCCACTGCTCTACTTTTTATGTTGCTCTATTTCTGACTTTCTCAGTCTGTCCGCCTGCCCAAGATCAATGATGCTCCTGCACAATTGTTGCTAGTGGCTGCTCACTAAAAATGTAGCTGAGTAAGCTAATTTTCTTTCTTCCCTTCTTCATTACTCTGTAGAGAAGGTTTAAGTGTAAGCTTCTTCATCTATCTCCATACCTGGAGGTAGTAAATTTTAAGGTTAATTGTAAGAAAATGTGAATATTTATGACACTTCCTCATTAGCACAAAACTTGGACTGGGTTTCCCATGGCTCAGTTGAATTACTTAAGCCTTATTTTAAAAGGCAATTGTTTATTTATGCAATTGCCTTGTGGAATGTCTGGCTAGCTGAAACTCTCATAGATTAAAATATTTGCAAGAAATACTGTTTTCCTCCATCTTCTTTCACATCTACAGCAATTACGCTATTCAAGAATAAGGGCTTGGTCTTTTATATTAGATTGCAGGCAAAGAATTTTTATCTGTATTTTAGATAAGAATCTATAAAATGGTACAGCAAATCCAAGATTTTTATCAGAATAAACCTCTAATCTTCCAGCAGTTGGATTAACTCTCCTTAACCTTCCTGCCACGCTTTCCAAGAGGACACTGTAGATGGAGGAAAAATTCAAATACTGGATTTTCAAAATGTAGTTCATTAATTATTATACTGAGCATTATAAATATAAATAGAAATTGAGTATAAAAGAAGAGAAATTCAACTTAATTCAACTTAATCCACTATGTAACTCACACCTCTGGGTTGTCTTTTTATTTTATTTTCTAAACCAAAATTTTTCTACCCAATTACCTTTTCTTCCTTAGAGTACCTCTTCCCACAGAAGTCACTGATGACCTATCTGACGAACACCTATTTTTAACCATGGTGACCTCAGTTTGTTTGTCAAACCAACTCAAGAAACAAAACTAGTGCACCTTTCCTGCATGGGAAAAGTGGTCTGCAACATTTAAAATATTACCACTTCTGCTAATGAAGCACAACTCAGCCTACAACAAGCATCTAGGGACATAAATATACAGAAGTGGAAGAGATCTCTTAAGTTCTGAAGCATCTTCCTGTTCAGGTGACGATGTCATATAACTCATTAAAAATTTAATAAATTCCATTATGAAATTATTTCACATTTTTTCTCATTAACCCTATGGGAAGGATACATTCAGGTCTCTGGTGGTAAAAATCTTTCTGTTAATATCCAGATTAAATTTATCTAGACCTCATGAGAACTTATTTGTCTTTTAAACAACTTTGGGCTTCAGTTTTAACTGCTTTTGAGTGTGGATGTAATCTTTATTTTGATCAACTATAGAGCAGAATAAAATTCCAGGTGGAGCTTCATATTGGTATTTTCCAATGTCAATCTGCTTCTCTGCAATATTCAGATATGTTTCTCATGATCCATGCAACAAATATATTTAACTTTTTGATGTATTCATCATGTGTTCATGGTTGTTCAGTCATTATAAAATCATCTTGTGCTCCCAAGACCTTCCTTTGCTGATTCTTGCTGATGAACCTCTAGTTTTCACAAAAAAAAAAAAAAAAAAGTCTACTGTAATTTACATTGCGCACTTATAGTCAGATGATTTCTAATACACAAAAGGTCTCAAGGTCAGCCAGCTCTATTATGCAGTTCTATCACGTCAGTTCTATTATGTCAGCTGGTTCTATTACGCAAAAGGTCTCAAGGTCAGCTAGTTCTTTCTGAGAGATTTTTATCTTCTTCTGTGTTACACCACTTTTTTTTTTGTCATCGTCCCATTTTTAACAACCTCTAATTTTTTTTCACAGACAGCTTTAGTTAAATTACTAAATAAGATTAATCTGAAAACCAGTCCACAAGAAACGTCAACAGCAGTTTCTCTTGAGATGACTATATTCTCCTTCTGCACAACCAAATGACCTTTTATTTGAATACCTCAGAAATTACTCTGATCTCTCTTATTCAGTTTAACTAATAATTTTCAAGCAGTGCTTTTATCCAAACAAATTTTAACTGCCTGCAGGTTCCTTTTGCTTCCTCTCTGGCTACAATGGCAACAGACAGAAGACAGACAATTACCTCTGAATAGACATCTAATTTCTGGATGGATGAAGTTAAGTGAGATGAAGGCAATCCTGTTATCTGAAATTGTATTACTGCATTCAGACAGAACATTCAGACTGCATCCTGCTTGTCTATAAAAGTATATGTTCTTCTTATCTATACAATAAGACCTATTTATGATAAACTAGATAATTCCGTACCATGTAAAATCCCAGCCATTGGTAGCTCAACAAAGGAAATATTCATTATATCAAACTGGCTAAAAAGTTTAGGGAATTATGACTTTTTTACAAAAAAAAAATAATTTTAATTTACTTGGGGTTTTTTCTCCTTAAATTGGTTACAATAATGTTATTTTTTGCTTCTTTGAAAAATATTGTTGAATTGGTGCTTTGCTTAAAACTGTTACCAAAATTATTCTTTTATTTTATGTATTATTGTGTATTTTGTTTATTATTTAGATAACTATCAGGATGGATAAAAAGTGTCAAACAAATTAGGCTGTTCTACTTTCTTCTAAGCCAAATAATGAAAATATTCTGTGAAATATTTGTCATTAAATCCATATTTTTACAAGCATTTCTGTGATTTAGCATAAAGGGCCTTCATACCTTTCAAAAAAGAATCTAGAGGAAAATGTGCAATGTGTTGTTCAAAGAGACACTAAAATTGCATCTAAGCAAAAATATTTGACATATTATGAGCATTTAAAACCTTAGAAACTCAACCACGTTACTGTGACAATCAGGTTATTATGCATTGCCAACTCCACAAGAGCTATCCATATGCACGTTCTTAGTAAGTGGTAAAGGATTTTTTTTTTTACTCAGCTTAGCCCAAAAGTGCAAGAAAGCATCAGGAAACGTTTTTCATTCAAGAGACACCATATCGTATCTATACTACATATTTCATATCTAATGAACCCAGTTATATTATCTAACTCAGAAATCCCAGCTGTGATCCTAGAGTTTAATTCTATTTTATTTTATTCTTATTTCTGAAGGAATGGGATTTTTTAATGTCTGAAAGAAATAATTGAAGAGTAGCTGTTGAATATTAGCAGAAAAAAATATTAAGAACTAATCATGACTTCTTAAATTAATTTTGTTCAAATAAAGGGATCACCTTGTTTTTATACATACCAAGTTCAATTAATTTACACTGACCTTAAGATTTGCTCAAACTCTGAAGTACAGATCCAGGCACATCAGCTTTGATTATTTAAGCAGACAAATGTGTATTTTCAATTCCAGCTTTAAGTTCCAAAAGCTGGTCTAAATTCAAGGGCATTATTTTAAAAAGGATCCCAAAGGTATTACTCCCAAAAGAGCAGAATAATTTCCCTTGCTATATCTAACATTAAAATAGACACTATTACTGTTTTTTCTACTACTAGAGATAACTGAAGACAGAAAAATAGGGTATAAGCTTAAGGAATAGTATCTGATTGTCCAGAGTGTTTAACTCTCATCACATTTTTTGTCAGCTAACACTCTTCCAAATAGTGTGCAGGCGTTGATCAGAGGCTAACGCACAAGAGAGCATTTATTTGTAGGCAATAAGAACAAAACTGCACCAAGTTTGGCTCCTTTTCTTTTCAGGGCTCTGCCACCTGTCCTCTGCAGACTTTGCATCCTCAGATATTTCCACATGACCTCATGCTATAAACTAAGACATGCAACACTTATTTTCCTGCTATGAAAACATCACTCTGATGGGTTGCAACACAGCCCTTACATTATTTCAGACACTTTGAAGTAGTAGTGACTTTTATGTTTTCCTGTTGTTTGAGTCTCAGTGGAAAATGTTGTGGTGGATTTGGTGGGGGGATGGTGAACAACAGAAGGGAGGGTTAAAAGTAATATACAGAAAAAAAAGAACTGTGTATGTTATTCATTACTTCTTCAAGATAGCACTAACAAGACTATTTAGTTGTTATCAGGAAACAGAAAAGCTGTCCATTACCTTGCAAAGGACCTTGAAACTTTCTCCTACATACGACCTTTCACACTCAGCCTGGGTTGTCATATACCTGTCTCTGCAAGTTTAGGCATAGTCAGCAAAATCTGCAAGAGATACATAAATACAAAGGAACTCTGTAGCACATTTACTGAACTTGTTTTTCAAAACAGTAAATCTGCTTGAATCAATGTCATCATAAAAAGTAGGGTTGAAGTACACACTCGCACAAGTCCTCACCATTTATTTCTTGAATGACAACTCAGAATAAAGTCCATTGGGACCTTCTAACATGTAAATGTCTTCTGAGAGCTGCTGCGTAGGTACAGCATGCCTCCTTGTATGTCATATAACTCCCATAGTGGCTTGGTGTTGCTATGCTCACCATCCACATTTAGTACAGGAGGAAAGTGAGACTTGGAAGGATCTTATCAAAGGATACAAATTCTAGTAGGACTGGACCCCACTGATTCACAAGAGGTGTCCCTGAACTCCTCCGTGACTCTGTTGGTTTGAAATTCATTGTATTACTGTAAAGAGATGACAAAATTTATAAGGGAGCTTTAAGTCTCTGTAGTTGTAACAAAGCTGAGGAAACACATGATGGATTCCAAGGCTGTATCTAAAACATTGAAAAAAAAATAGGGCCAGGGATTTTTCTCTGCTTTGATGTACATTGGCACAGATTGATGATATCTACGCTGCTGAAGAATTAGCCCTGTGTTCCTTCTGGTACCTATATGGTGCCCCAGTATCTGTAGGGCATAAAGAGAATAACTTCAACTGAAGGGCAGGTAAAACATGCTCTTCTTGACTCTTGGTTCTGTGTGTGATACTAGCAGGCTCCCTCATCCTACTCTTTCTAATTTACTCCTGATTTTGGCCTCATTCCGGAAGAAAAGCTACAAAAAATGTGTCATTGGCTACCTGGGCAGAAAGTGAAAGTAAACTGGGAAATGATTGATTAAGCAACTGATGAAAAGACCATAAGAAAAGGCCAGAAAGGGTTAGTAGCTTTTACCTGTGTACATACAGAGCAGAACAGAGCTTATAAAGTGAAAGAAATAAAGCTGGAAATATACAAAGCCTGATTTACAAAGACTCTGTGATAGATTTGCATGTGTGTGATCCTTCGTGCTGCTCCAGGCACACCTCACTGGCAGCTGCCTTAACAGTGGATTGCAAGATGTCTATAAATTGTCTAGGCTGTACCAGTCAGGCTGATGCACACACCTGGATTTGTGCGTGTTTCATCTGTTGTCTTTTGGTGCTATAGAGAAGTCCAGCTAAAACCTGCTTTTATTGAAGATCACCACGGCTTGAAACTCTTTTTCATAAAACCCCCTATTTTTTCTCTTTATAAACTTTCTATAGTGGAGGACCTAGGCAGACACTCAGACTGTGCTGCTGTGACTATCCTGGATAAAATGGCTGACCTCAGCACATCTCTTTCTGTGAGGTTAGCTCCTGTAGAGCTCCCAGAAGAAAGTAATGCAACCTACTGAAATCATCAGCAGCAAGGTGCTATCTTTCTGTGGCTTATTTTTAAACAAATATGGAAATGTGTTTGTTAAGCTGACCAGATAACCTTCACTGGTTGAAAGCGTAACTAACTTCATCATCACCATTCACCTTCATTAAAATAGGAAAGGTTTGTCTTTCTGAAACCTTGCACAACCAGTTAGTCTTTAAAATAATATTTTCAGTTTATTGGGAAGATCCAGGACTGAGATTTTCTTTTTAAACTCTAATGAGAACAAAACACAAACGAAAATCGGCAACCAAACCTAGATTCCCTCCTTAGATGTTACAATGTGAAAATTGTAACCTATGCACTGAGTTTACCTCCTGCAGATACTCATTCTCCTGGAACATCTGTATTAGATGCTTTTTATTGGTCATCAGTTATTGATATCTACAAGATGATTAAGAGGCTGTTCCTAACATCTATAGGCCATTTTCACAAACATATGTGTTGTCTTTAAAATTATCTTTTATAAGGCCATCTAGTGTTAACATGGCTATTAAATATAGGGAACAAAGACTCAGTTCTGCAGAGACTGATGTGTACTAGGACAAACAAAAGGAACATAGAAAACAATAGAATCGCTGATTACATATTTAGCCTTAGGAAGGTCAGCAGCACAAAAGCAAAACAACTTTCATTCCAGAAAAATGTACCTGGCTTTATTGGCTTTGGATCATGTAGCTATAGGGGGTTTTTCCTATTGATTTTTGTCTCAGTTTTGACAGTGGCCTAGGAGTCAGATGCCTAACCTGCTAGGCAAAGCTATAATTGCATTATGCACAGCCCCATTCAGGTCTTTTCCTAGACATAGAGGCTATTGACTATAGATCTTGTTTTCTACTCCCCTGTGCTACAGGGCCACTGCTGACTACAACAGAGCTCTGGGCTTGTACATTGTCAGCTATTTCTTGGGACAAGTTCCACATTTCAATTTATTTTATTAACTATTTCTACATTTCTTTTTTCCATCTGGCTCTAATGCTTATATCCCAACGTGGTCTTTATGGGTTTTGCAGTACCTAGGGCAATACAGCTTTTCTTTTTGGCAGCCAGAAAGGGCCACAGACTCTTTGCCTGCCTTTACTTCTGCATGTCATATTAGTATAAGCTAGTGTAATTGACTGTAGCTGGCGTATGTTGTCAGTGTTGTTCATCTGGCACAGTGAAAGGACTTCCTGAAGAAAAGCGAATTTTTCCACAGGATTTTCAAGTCTGCCCATGTAAACTTATAATTGCCGGGAACCTGTATGCTGGAGCAAGGCTCTGACCAACAGGCAAGCAAATCTCACACTGTTCTAACAGATGTAGATGAGCAGAGACTGCCAAGTGAGTCTATTTGCATCAGTTGTGTTAACTGAAGGCATTATTTTCAGTTGAAAAGTCTACTTACAGTCTAGATAGCTTCAGGCTTAGGACTGTTTTACTACCTTTTAGCAGTTTTTTTTTTTTAAAAACCTCAGCACCTCTGTAAACTTTGAGCTAGGCAATGTCTTGGTGTGGGACAGGGCATTATCATGGAAATGTTCCTTGTCCCTTTTAAATGTGGCTTCCCTCTTTTACCTCTTTTAATTCATCGTCTGAAACTAACCAAGGCAATCTTATGCATTCCTGCAGAGCTTCATCTGACGAGGTCAGCAGTCTTGTTCTCTGCATTTTTTTCTGCACAACAGGAGTACTCACAATATAGTGCGACCCCCCGGCAAGGGTGATACTACATGGATTCTTAAAAAGAAAATCATGTGTGCCAATTTGGCTTGAATTCTTTGAACGCATTGCTGGATTGTTAATGCAGAGGAAAAGGATGGTCATATAATCTGTCTGCATTTCAGAACTGCTCCTGCTGCCACATGACACTAGAGAGAGATTTCTTTACTAAGTCAGAGAGCACATTACAAAGGGTAAATGCGTGGAATTGGATTAAAACCTGGCTTGTAAAGACGAAATGGTTTGTGCTGGAAAAGAGCAGACAATTCAGGATGATAAGCAGTAATGACGGGGTTGCTGCAGCAAAGCTCAGTATTAATAATACGGACAATGATGCATATTAATAGTAATATTTTTCACTTCTATACCACGTTGTTTTTTCAAAGTACTTTACAAACATCTAATTAATCATTATCTAATTAAGAATGACTTTGAAAGGGGATGGAGGGGCGTGTATGACAATATTTAAAATATGCCTTTGTTTGATAATGGTACAAAATAGGAGGAGGGCAGCAGCCACAAAGGCACAGAGCATACACATTCAAAATGTTTTGGATAGATGAGGTTTATGGTCTGATAATTGGCTTATGCAGTTCAGCATAGAGAAGTATAAAGTAATGAGAGAAGGGAGGATCAAAACTATCCACAGAGACTATAGCCTGAAATGAAGCACAATACAAACCAAGAATAGACTTGGATGTGATAATGGATAATGCAGTAAATCCCTCTCTACAGTATTTGGCAGAAGCAGAAAAAGCCTTGGGATTTACATTGTGTATATAATCAGTGTCTTTTTCTGTTAAATAGGGCAGTAATGAGACTACATTAGGAATGTTGTGTACTCCTGGTCTTCTTAAGCCAAATTCTCTACTAATTTACCTGTTGCATGGCTCTTTTAAAGTCATCAGAATTACAGGAGCCATAATTTGACCTCATATTGTTGGTTTTGATCTTACCACTAAAGAAATTCAGGGCCAAATCAAGATGTCATTTAGTTATAGATCAAGCCCATGGGCAGACAAACAAGTCAGAATGTGCAGAAGCTGATCTCAGTGTCCCATCCATCTTCTAACACAGAGAAATGGAATCTGTTTGGAGGGCTTCCATCAGCTCACATCACCGTATCTCAAGCAAATGCAGAATTTTCTTCCCTCTGTAAGATTATGTTGAGGGGAAGGTGTTAAAAAGGGACGTGATCATACAGAGAGTCAGCACAGTATACAACCAAGCATGACGGCTGATTCACAGCTGTGTAAATTGATATTCAAAGTCATTGCAAACCAAATGACACTTAAGTTGGGAAGATCAGATGGCTGTCTACCTCGCTTTCACCTCCCCACACCACGTTCACTGAAATTTGTCTGAATATTGCAGGAACATTTGGTATTTGGAGGAGACAGCATATCTAATGAGTATCAGCTGAATCAACTCTACTTATTATAGGAAGGACATTGCTGATAATGAAAAGGCGCAGCAAGGGCCATGCAAAATGATTAAGGGTCTGAGTGAATAAGTTATGAAGGAAGATTGGCTTAGAGTAGAGAAAAAGAAGCTATCTTAGAAGTATTTAAGACTCTGAAGGGATCAGATAGACACCAGAAAACTGATCAGAATAGTAATTAATTTCTTTATAACACTAAACTTTATGTTAAACATGCGCAGGGGAAGTAGCCTTCACAAAGAAGAAATGCAGGCAGTATTTCTTGGCAGAGATATTGGTGCAAAACAAACCCATAGAAAAATCAGCAATTAAAGACAAGGCAAATTTTCTACAACATCCTCAGAAAAGCAGTCCTAAATGAAATGAGTATGGTGGATTGGTTTGTTGAAGGAATAGGATCTAGTTTCTGAGGAAAAAAAATGTGTGATGTGTGTAAGTTTTTGTGTTACACTCTCCAACTATCTCACAGTTACGTAGGTTAATTCCTACTTCTAGTCATCTATGCAATTAAAGAATTTATACCCTGGAGAAACAGTGGTATTGGGTGGCTCTACCCACAGCTGAAGTATTCTGTAGATGTAGTTGGAGCTACCAAGGGACACTCATATATTTCAAACTCAGTTTTACCTCAGCAGGTTACAATTACTCTTATCTTGGCTCTCTGTATTGCCCCAGGGCACTGGTGGGAATGGAGTCCAAGGTATCAGGTTGCCTGTGATAAATGGTTCTAGATTCACTGCTTGCTTTCACCCCTTAATAGCCCTCTTAATCACTGACCTCATTCCTATATCTACACTTTTTTTTTTGACCTCAGTAACTGGTTGCTTATCCAGAGGAATATAGGGACCACACTGACTGTTTTGGTTGTCCATTTTCTCTACTGTTGCAGTTATGACAGGATGCAAAATCTATACCCATGAATGAATAGCCATCCATGTCTTCTGTAAAATCTATGCTACAAGTCCGATTCAAAACCTTGAGAACACAAGATCATAAGCCTGGAGAACTCCCAAACCCACAGGGAATGAACAGGAGAGATGAAGGGCATTGTCCAGGCCCTCAAGCTGATGTGCTTCTAGCAAGTTTGAGGAAGTAGGTCACAAACTGTTAGAAAATAATACAAAAAATTTTAGAAATTATTTTCAGCCTTATGTGAGACAAAATGAATTCTTAAAAGAATTCTAGTAACCAACTTGATTCTGAGAACGTGACCGTCTGCCAAGAAGATGATGCAAGCCTATTTATGGGTTGAGATAAAGACAGTTTGATAGGGAAAGCAAAAGATACACATGCAAAGAAAGCCAAATAAAGAATTCATTCACTACTTCCCATCAGCATACAGATGTTCATCCATCTCCAGGAAAGCCAGGTTTCATCACACATAATGGCTACTTGGGAAGAAAAATGCTATAACTTTGAATGTCTCCCCTCTTCTTCTTTCTCCAGCTTCCATTCCTGAATATGACATCATATATGTTATGGGATATCCCTTTGGTCAGTTGGGAACAGATGTCCTAGCTGTATCTCCTGCCAGCCACTTGTACATCCTCAGCCTCTTTAGCAGGGCTGCATGAGAAATAACAAAGGTCTTGATACTGTTTAAGTGCTGTTCAGCAAAACCTAAAACACTGGTGTGTTATTAACACGATTTTAGTCACAAATCCAAAACAGCACTGTAAGAGCTACTATGAAAAAATTTAATATCCCAGCCAAAACCCATACATTCCTTCATCTTCTGTGACCCACAATTCCTCTTGCTCATCTTCCTAATTTTCTTTATGAGGATAGTTGACATGATTTCCTCAAAACCAAAATACAATTAAATTAATTTCTTTATTGAAACTTCATTTAGAAAAAAGTACAAAATTGTAAAAGAAAAAAGAAAAATAATCTTACAACACAGCATGATTCTATTCATATCTTTGAACTTTTATGTTTAATTTTTAGGCATATACAAAATTTAAAAATCCCGGAATCCAAATATTAGTACAGAGATAAAAAACTTGCAAAATCTCTAGTAAGAAGCTAGGGATAGAAAAGAAGAAAGAAAAAAAAAATAAAAAAAAGAAAAGTCATCAAATTCCAAATTTTTACATTCCTCTTTCATAGCACATGGGTAGATTAAAGGTAAAATTCATGAAAGCTTTTTAGAAAAAAAAAAAAAAAAAAAAAAGGTAATGTCAAGTAAATGAATTTGGGGCTGTCAAAGAAAATTTGATAATAGAGTTTCGAGATGATTCATTTGTTAATGTGCAAAGTATGAATAGAGTCTCTAACCCAAGTGCATGTCCACAGATTTGACATGTACCTGGCATCAAAGGACATCCTGACAGAACAACTGAAAGGTTCTCATCTAGAAGAATAAAATTAAATTACATAAAAAAATACATAGTAATTACCATACTGTGAAATTTAGAAGGAGAAAAAAAATGCATTAACTTTTCTACTAGACAAGATCTTAGGAAAATATGACAACTCATACTGTCTACCATGTAGTTTATGCCATTTATCAAACCCAGGTGAGATGATAGTGCAGCCAAGTATTCAGACTTGCCTTTAACTCTGTGTTATTTTATTAGACATCTTCCATTTTGCACTCTTATTGGAACATAGCAAAAGAAAATTTAGCATTAGAATTTCTTTTTTTCAGAAAACACACACACACACAAAAGAAGGCTTTAGACTGAACGGTTCAGGTGTGGAGTCTAATGTTACAAAATTCAAACTTCCAGAGAAGTGTACTTTAATGTACTTAATTGTAAAAGTGTCTTGCTATAGCAGTCATACAGTGACACAGGCATTATATACTGTACTAACACATTACGGCTACTGTGCTTCAATGACAGGTCTTTTGTAGGATTAGGATTTTAGATTTTTGGAAAAAAAAAAGAACTCAAACAAGCAGTCAACCTAAAATTAAACTATTGGATGCCTTCACTGGTTTACATTAAAATATTTCACAACTTATCTGTGTCTATGAAAAGGTATAGTGATAATATGTTTGCTTTCTTAGCTACACACAGACATATAAATTACTTTCACCTACCTAAAAAACTACTTTTTTCCCTGTCTTTGTCTTCCTTTTTCTCTCTAGTTTCAGCAAAATAAGTCAAGTTCCAGACAATAAACAGCTTAGTTAAAAAAAATATGTAGGCCATTAATCTTAAGATTCAGCTAAACCTCTGTGGGTTTTCTTAAATTTCCCAGGGGAATTTTTAAAACCTCGTATTTTTAAGACCTCAAATTCTAACCCTGTTAATTTAAGCCAGTCTGAGAAGAAAAGAGATAAATAGTTCACTCCTCCATATCCCTTCCCATCTCTACCACTTAGTTGCCCTAATAAAACTGGTAAGAAGGGTACAAGTAGTGTTGAAAGGAAAAAACACTGGTATTGTAAAAAAACATTAGAGAATGGAAAACACAACAGTGGCTCTCATGGACAGAAAAAAAAAAAAAAAAAAAAAAAAAAAAAAGAATGGCCTTCCAACAAGACGGGCTAAGGATAGGCCTGCAGAGTAGGTAAAAACCTTCAGCCTAAAACAATAAAGAAAATAGCCTAAGATCCAGAGAGACAGAAAATGTACTGAACTAAATGGGATGGTTAGGAGTGTGTTACCTGTGGTCTACTGGTGTCAGGAGAGACTGTGCCACATCAACTCCAATACAGCTTTGCTACATCATTACCTTCAGAAAAGAGATGCATACACAGAAGCCAACATTCAGATGCCTGACAACTACATACTGGGAGATCAAGAAAGAGTAGTCAAACTGCAACCTTTGACATCAGTTTTGAACAGTGAGAAGAGAATAAAAGAACATTAGATGTAGCAGCTTATGTTCTATTAAGATTGGTATTGTTCAAATATAGAGCAATAAGCTACTGATAGTTCTAAGCTGTGTTAAATAAAACCATAAAAAACAATTTTCCATCTTTCATCATTTTCTATGTATCATTCTTCTTTTAAAGTGGAGTAAAAACAATGATTTAAGAACCTAAACTTGTACTTATATCTTGCAGCCCAGGTCCTGAAGAAACTCTGGATTTATGCATTGGAGTATGACATGTTCTAAGGGGATTTTAATTTACTTTCATCATGTGACTCTTTTTCACTCTTCACATATATATTGCATTCCTAGTAGCTGCGTGGAGGTAAAGAGTGAGATATTGGCTTGAGGGGGAAAAAAATGTTTCCAGTTTATATCTGAAATGGAAAGGAACCAAAGTGACAGAAACTGAGGTTATCATGGAGCTTCAGAGAAGAATATTTTCACATTAGCAGAGTCCAGGATTTGCAGAAGAATCTTCTGACTGCCTTTTGGATTTTCTGGAATCAACATTTGTTTTTGTAATGTTCACTGAAATAGGTAATTGAGCTGAAATTAAGGAGCTCTTTCAGAAGTTTGACTCTAACTGTTTTGCATGGTTGTGTTAGTGTCCCTCTGGCTTTCCACTGAATCCAAACAACTTAGTTCCTTTGTTTATGAAATGTTACATGTGCCAAAGATGCACTGTTTTGTTCTAGCGTGACAAGTAGCAAATGACAATGCTCTGGGGAATTCCAAAGAAAAAGAAAACAAGCATGAAATGCTAATGTGTTTCTCCATTGCCTTTCCGATTATCCTCCACAGATATTTTGATTGCTATTGTACTGTAGATAATTTTGATAGAATTACATACTCATAAAATAATTTGAGTTGGAAAGGATGTCTGGGGATTTTCTGATCCAAGATCCAGCATAAACCAGGGTGAAATTAGTTTAGGTAGAAGAGCACTTTGACCAGCTTACTACCGAACATCTCTGAGGGCAGAGATTTCACAACATCTCTGCATATATTGCTCCAATATTTGCATGCCCATATGTGAATGTTATTCTTCATAAATCAAACTGTCTGTGGTTGCAACTTTCATCCTTTGACATCTGTCCTTTAACTTCACTCCTCTGAAAGGAACCTGAGCCCATCTTCTCTGTAGGTTGTGGAAAACAGAAATTAAATCTCCACCATTCCTTTTAGTTTTCTCTTCAGGTTAAGCAAACCAACTTAATCAACCTCATTCCACCTGTCACATTCCACATCCCCCTAACCATCTTAATGACCCTTCCCTGTATATTTTCCAGTCTGCCAATAACACTTTCATTTGGGGCCCAAACCTGATCAAAATATTTCTCATGTTTCATGTGACAAGAAGAAAGTGAAGAAATATCTTTCAGATAATGGTGCCTGTACAGGACACTTTGACTTCTGTCTCAGGAATAGATCTTTAGAGATGTAGTGCTTCTGATTTAAGAAAAGGATAAACCTAAATTAATGTTCAAATGAGTTCTTGTTGAGGTGAGAGGGAGCAGCCCTCCAACATTACAGTTTTAGCTGCTCAAAACAAATATATGCATGGTGAAAACTTCTGTAATTTTTGAGAGTAGGACAGCAGAATATCTTAATTTTTAACAACTAAATCGAGTAAAACAATTAAATATTACCTAAGCTGACCATAGGTGGCATCAACACAATGAAAATTAAAACAATCCAGATGCAGAGATACACAGTTTGGCAGTTCAGCATGGGAGGTACAGAACTGCACTACATTGTGAAGTGATCTATAGATGCTCATTTTCAATAGATAGTCCTACACAACAGATATACTGTAGTTCACAGAGACCTAAATGAGGTAAATAAAATAACAAATGGTGCAAGCACTTTATCAAATATCATACTGTTGATTAAACTTCCCAGAAGATGGAGGTTTTATTTCATTTGAGTATCAGTAATTTGTTCAGTAATTCCTCATCACAAAAATGTGTGTGGTCAGGGCCTTACTTTTGCTTAAAGGAAAATCTTTAAAAAAACACCACTTCTTTTCAATTTATATCAGTAGCAAGATTCTACAGTCTCTACAATTGTGTTTATTTTAACCCTACTGATTAGTCTGTAGCTTCCAACCACCAGTAGCTAAACACACTGTCAGTTAGAGGCTCCACACTTTGGCTACACCCCAGCATTGTATTCCAGTGGCGTGCTATGAGTGTGCATGTGTGGGCAGAGGGGAGGGCAGGCAGTGAAAATTGGACAGTTTTAGTACACCATTAGAGCATCCAAGCCTGAAGTCACAGTGTTTAACGCTTGGAATGGGATGGTCAAGCAAAATGCTATCACTTTTATCTGGAATCTGGGAATAAAGCCAACTCGGATAAAACAGAAAAAAACCACCAACCCTGACTAATCTGACAGCTGTGGCTAAGCGTAGTGATAGCAAATGCCAAGCAGGCCAAGAACTTGAATCCTGTACTGCAAATGGAGGATGCTTGTATTGTGCACTGGTGGTGTATACAGACAGCTAGATGGAAGCAATGTGCAAATGAGTGACATTTCAGGAATTTTCAATAGATAGTCCTACACAACAGATAGGTTGACATTTCAGGAATCACACCTGCAAGAATCTCAAGTTCTGTCCATGATGCCTGGAAGCAAACCACTTCAATCCCACTTTTAATTTGTAAATTTTTCTGGGTATGGACATTAGAAAGGAATGCACAATCTCCGCAATATGGTCAGCAAAGCTCAAAGGACATGCTTGAAAACCAAAAGGTGAAGCTCCAGATTTCTTGATTAACAGTTCTGCTGCTGTTGTGCAACACAGATTTGCGTGGTTCGGGAAATTTTTCAGAAAAGGCATTGTACCTTGGAGAAGTTCTCTGAGATAGACGCTCCTGTATACACTGAAACAACTTCAAAGCTGATGCAAAATAAAGTCTTGCTGTATCATCTTGCCATGTTCTGAGATAAGGACGCTTCCAACAAGGCAGTCAACACCAACCCCAGCGGAAGAGAGAGCTTTGTGATACTCAGTGTGAGGCAGTAAAGCAAATCTTAGATGGAGATTTGGGGAAGAAAGCCTGGGATTCAGACACTATGGTGATGTATGGAATGCACAAATCTGAGAGAATAAATAAAACAGGTAAGTCAGCTTCAGAGTTCAGCCTATGGTAACTCCAGTGCTTTGCTTAACACAGCATTCTGAGGGCTCATAATAACAGAAAGTCTCTTCAGCAGGAATAAAATGCTCATGCTATTTTCTAAATGTGAAATCCCAAAAGGGTCTCAAATAGGCTTTATATTATTACTTGGGTGAAGAACATGATATGGGTGTCCCTGGTTTACCTGTAATAATTTTTAAATATGCTTGCACTCCATTGCACTTAGTATGTCAGCTTATTGTTTGATTTATCTTCTTGTTTGATATAGAAAGTATGCCAGAAACATAAAATTGAAAGAATGGGGTGAGCCTGTGTTTGGAATTTCCCCATATTTCTTTTTCATTAGGGGTTTCATAGTTTGGGGTTTATTTTTAATTCTAATCCAGCAAGTACCTTCTTGAGACCAAAATATGGAAACTTGGAGGTTTTTGAACAGGGGGTATGTAGACTCAAACATGCCTACTGCAAAGAACTGAATTCATCCAACCTAGTCTCCTGCCAATTTCAGATTAATTACCAGTTTGTTCAACTATCTTACATAGGAGCTTCCATGTCTCCCTGTAGGGAACTATTCCATCTTTTCATGCCTTCATTGTCACACAGACTTTACTGCCACCCAGCCTAATTTCTTTTTCCTTGATTTTGTATTTAGTATTGTATTCCCCAAAAGGACTCACAGCTGTGTCTCTGTTTGAATCTCCTTTTGTAATTTCTTACCACATTTCTGTTCTTTCAATATTTCTTTGTAGCTTGTTCTGCATTCTCCATGATACTGACAGTATTACCTCTCACTGATCTAGCATCCTAAAGCTCATAGCTCTAGAGAATCCAAATACCACCTTCCAACTGAATATATGATCCCATTCATAATTATCTAATTTAATGGGCCTTCTGCCAGTTTTCAGCTCATGGCACTTTCTTGCGGAAAGCAGTTTCAATTAACTTTTCATAGTTTTGTTATTGCTGTCCTTATTTATTTTAAAATATAGTTTAAATCAGAAAAAATGGGGTCTGAATCTACTTTGACACTACTGACATTTCATCTATTTCATGGATAGGTTATGGGTATGAACAGGGATAACGAAATATATGGGCAGGTGTTAGTTCAGGAGCTCTGCTTTGGCCAGCAGTGAGTCTGTTCTGGAGCTGGCAGGAACTGGCTCTGTCCAACATGGGAGCAGCCCCTGATCTCTTCTTACAGAGTCCACCCCTGCAACCTCACCTCTACCAAAAGCTTGCTGCAGAAACCCAACATAATGTCTCATTACAGTGTTGACAACATTTTGACTGTCAATAAAACACCATGGCAGTCAGGAGGATTCAGTAGAGTGATTTTAGTACTCCACACCTTCAAAAGATAATCTTCCTAACGCATGCTGTGAAAAAAAAAGTCAGAATACATTTTTTTTCAAAGAGCTTAAAATGTTGCAATTTTTGAGTTCTGTTTTCTGCACACATGTTTTCCCAGGAAAACCATAATGAATATGACGACATTTGTTTACATTGCTTATTTTCAGCACACAGTGTTGCACACCACTAACAGGCCGGGGCTGTGCAGCAAAAAGAAGGCTGCCATGTGCCCGGCTGTAGTGAGGAAGGATGAGGAACCCTTCCAAGAGAAAAAAGTCTAGAAATATATGAGCACTGACAGAAAATTTGAGGAAGGATGGAGGCAACAAAAGTAACTGAAACTCATCAAGTTGAAAGGCTTATTTCATGTTCTGTTGTACTTTGTTTATCTGCCAAGGTTATGAGGGGTGGCCTCTGTGAGAAGAGGCCAAGGGCTGTCTCATGCTGCACACAGTTGGGTCCAGCCAGATCCACTACAGATCCACAGTAGAATGTAGCTAAGCCTGTTGTGAAGTCTGTGGCACATTAATAAAGAGCATCAAACACCAGAGGGAGAGAAAGCCTCAACACTGTGCAAGCACTGGGGATGGGTAAGCAAGCAACTTGGTGCTTGGCTGCAAGCTGAGTCCAGCCAACCAGATCTGTAAAACCTAAGAGGAGGCAACATAGCTTAATACCTTCTTAGTCTTTTCAGGGTGTTTCCTTTTGGCAGATCCACCTTAGTGCCTTAGTGCCTAGGTCTTATCATTACTAAACAATGTGAACCACTCCTGGCTGCATTTGCACATTCTGGCAAAACCAGTTTACTCATTGAAAAGAGAAGCTCTCCTTCTGTCTATAGTTTGGTGGGATCAATGTCATATTTAAAGTCTCTGCAAAATGTTAGCTCACCCTCTTAAGGATTTATGCAGATCCAAGATCCTATAGCAAATGTATTTCAACAAGGAGGGCAACTCTCAGTGACCAGAGTTTGTTGATTTCTTGTTTGCTTTGTAATTTTCCAAAATGAGATACAAAATGAGAAAAAAATAGATCTTGTCTAGCAGTACTTCATGATCTAATTTAAAGTGTTCAGGGAAGGA
Organism: Actenoides lindsayi; assembly: GCA_025331215.1. Lineage (NCBI taxonomy): Eukaryota > Metazoa > Chordata > Aves > Coraciiformes > Alcedinidae > Actenoides > Actenoides lindsayi. Next base: position 15,361 of record WTSP01019281.1, on the reverse strand, counting down.
ATATTATAAACATAGAAAAGCCAACAACCAAGTTGAGTTCCCAAGACAAGACTGAAATACAGAAACATGAGTCATTGATATAAAGCTCTGAAAGATGCCAAACATACTTCCAACAGAAAACACCAAGGGATACGAAATTACTCATGATTTTATATTGAAGTTTCAAGAGATGTCATTTCACTAACACTGGAACATTTTTCATTGGCAAGTTGGTGAGAGAAACATTGGCTCCTTTCTCTTGAATCTGCACTGCCTATGCACATACTACATTTGCCTTTAGGAAAAATAAAGATATATGTTCAGGACTTTTTGTTCAGGATTTTGCTCAGACCTACACTAAAAAAACTTCAAACATATAACAAAATAATTTTATTCCAGCTACAGTAAATTGGTAAAAAGGAATGGGGCAAATATGCTGGAAAAGTTTGGCACAGAACATTTGAATATTATGACAACAATGGATATCTTCTATGTCCCTAAAATAATTTACAAAAAGAAAATTAAAAATCTGAATATTCTGTTTGTCTTCAGGCTGATTAGACTTAAAGTCCATTAAAGAAATAGACAAATGTCGTATCCAAAATTATTAGTTATTAATGCAGAAAGCATTTCATTCTGTGCCTATGAGGTATATTGTGGAAAACACAGTTTGATTTTATGAAGAAACTTTCCACTGCTTATTCCACTTCTAGGAAAATTTTAGCTTCTCTGCTGCAGTCTTTGGCACCTTAACATTTTTCTTAAATAATTCACCACTTATAGTTTCATCGGACTTGAACAAATAAACTTAATTCTTGATCACATTAGCTTTACTGTGTATCTACTTTTGGATGCAATACCATCCAATATCTGCACCAGAATTTTCTACCTAACAGTATGTAAGTCTGGGTAAACATTTGGGAATGAGGAATGCACTGTTTGCAGCAATTTTATATTCAAGAACTTCACTCACCACTCAAGTGCTATGTGCTAATGAATTTCATTCTTTGGATTCCTTAATATAGAAATACTTAATAGTGTTATACAGTGTTTGGATTGTAACTGGTTATCTATCAGACGGATTCCTGACTTAAATTTTACAACGTGCTTCTTCCCATAATGTGATCCATACATAGTATGATTTTCTGATTCTAGTCCCAATTCAGAGAAATACATAAGAACAGATTTAAATGTAAGTATGCAAATGTTTCCATAGACTCCAAGTCAAGCATACATTTAAATGCTCTGCTGTCTCAGAGCCTGAGTAAATCTTGATTCTTTATCTAAAATTTGCTTTTCATAAACATCTGTGAGCTTCAATTCATACAATTGTTAAGGAATGAAAAGTTCAGCTATAAAAGTTACCAACAAAAGGAAATTCTGTTTGAAATTCACCAATATGTTTGCTAATCATTTTTTCAGTATTTGCCCATGTCTGTTCAAATGTCTGGGTTTTGGCTTTTCATCTATTTCAGGAACATTTTAAGCAAGCTATGCAAAAATCTTCCTTTGTGCTAGTTTGGCATATTTCAGGGAAGTTGAAGGGTTTTCTTCTTCTTCCTTTTTTTTTTTTTTTTTTATTTTTTTTATGCCTTCATGTAGACTGTGGAAAGCGAAAATCACTTAAATTTCCTTCTAGGAGCCTCTGTTTTTCAGAGTGCTTTCAGATGTAGCTTATATTTTGGGTACATTGTGAGCAAAGATGACTTTATACATGTAAGTACCACTACTTTACTAGACCTGGGAAACCTTTAGTTGTTTACATTTCTTTTAACATGAGTAGCTAGAGGCTTTCCATCCCAACATTACTTAATGAGCTGTTCTGCATCTTTGCCTTAGTAGAATACAAGCACCTTCAACATTAATTGGGAAAGAAATGGTATGTGTATGGAAGTTTACATAGCAATCACAAAGCTTAATATTTTTATGTTTTTAAAATAACTACTCACCCCTGGCTTCAGATCAAAATACTAACATTAAATGATTCTGGCCTTCAGAGGTTCTCTGATTTAATGTAAATATTCTACTAACATAATGGAACCACTGGACTTGTTGGTGATTGGCTCATCTTTCCATTTCCAGGACTATATCTGAGAACAGGTGAAACGCCCTCCTACCTGAAAGAGAAATGAAATGCAGCAGAAAAACAAATTAGCAAATATGAAACATTTGCTATTGAATGGGAAAAATCTTCCCTTTCAAAATGTACAAACTGGCATAAATGACATACCTAATTTTCTTCATGTTTGATTGGAGAACTAATAAGCAACAGAGCTCAGGACAAAGGATTTCAAGCCACTATATGAACAGGTTAATACCAGTACTTCTTACTCCTACCAATTAACCTGATCTGTGATTATTTAACTGTGATTATTTAACTTTGCTACTTTTTTTCTCTTGATTTACAATGCAAAATTTTACAATCTAAGCATACTGTTAAAAAAATAAAGACAGAGTACTCCGGAAAGCTATCACAAGGGTTGTCAGCTACACAGAAATGATGAGCCTTAAGGAATTGTCCCTCAAATGAGATGTGATTGTTCTAGTTTTGTTATGCAAAAAGGGCAAATAAGAGGGACTTATTTAATTTTCTTAAACCATTCATTAATTTATATGCTTGTATCATAACCTTTCACACTCCTGTCTTCTTTGTACTAAACAAACTACCTTTTCAATTTTTCCTCCATAGAAGAAACATTTTTCTTAATCTCTACCCTCTACCTCTACCTTTGTTACCCTCTAATCATTATGTAACTGGCTTCCATTTATTTCTGCTGCATTATTTTTCACTAATATGACCAGGAGACCACAGTATCCAACATGAGGGCAAGCATTATTTATAAAATGTCATAACATTATCTTCAGGAATGTTTTATATCTTAGACCTTACCATAGCACAACATGTAGTATTTTGCTTGAGTATATTTTGCTAGCATAGCTTTCCCTTCCTGTTCCCACTTTGGCAGTTTCAGCCAGTTGCTGCTCTCATATGTCCCTTAGGTATTTGTCTTCACCAGTGAAAGGTGAGAGAAGAAGAACCAGGATGGAGAAAAAGACCAGCAGCAGCCTCTGGATACAGCTGTCTCATTACCTCTTGCCTTCATGGTGCTTGGCCAAAACAGTCACTTCTTCCTGGGTTTGTCCCACAGCTCACTGCTGTAACTCAGCTCCAGTTACCAGGAGAGGTGCATATCAACCATGGCAGGTTGAGCAGGGAGAGGAAGAGGGAAAAAGCACCTGGATTTGAAGTGGGAGGTGGAGAGAAGTGGAGGGAGAGAACAATGGGAGTTTTAGGGGCTGATGGAAGTCTGACAGGCACTTGGCAAAACCACGGTAACAACATTGTTCCAGTACCAGTTGCGAATCACATAGCTACAGAAATGACAGAAAGATTTGTTTGTTTGGGGAGTTAGAGCTTATTTTTAACCCATAATTACTTCAGATTATTTTTCTTTCTTCAATTGGAGTTGAAATTTAATTTCCATTTGTAATACTTAAATACCTCTGAATATTGAATTCTTCATTCCAGTGAAATAATTGCATCACATTCAAGTGTTACCATCTTATACAGTTCATCTCTTCTCTATCTCATTAATGACTGATACATCGGACTATACAGAACATAGTGTTTTTCATCAGGTACCTCTATACTGAATGTTAACTATGAAGTTTACCTCGGCAAATGTTTTTGCAGTCTAAAAGTAGAATATGCAGTCCAAACTAGTCTCTGAGGCTCCCTTGATGGAGAGGATCATCATGAAGCACTTCCACAAGGTGAGGATAAAATGATTTGTCCCTTGTTTTCAGTCTCTTTAGCAGTTTCTGGTACATAAGTGCAATTCGCCTCCAATATATTAGTGCTACTTAATTTCCTTGAAAGTGTCCTTCAAGCGGTCTCATAAAAGGCCTGTTGAAATTCCAAATTAGTCATAATAACTGCCTTCCTGTACCTACAATTCAGTGTAAATACTCAGAAATTAGAGATGTGTGATTTTCTTTTATGGTAGCCATACTTCTTCAGCTTTGTTGCTTGGTACCAATCCAGGTGTTCTGTAAACAAAATTAATCTTCATTTCTAATTCAGATCTTTTTTTCATACCTAAGCAAATCTGAAATCTACAATTTCTAACACTTTTTTTAAAGGTGATTATACTGTCTGCCATCAAACTCCTCAGGTGGGGTTGATTAATTTAATGATGAATTACATCTATTTTGACAGCATTTTCTTTAAATTCCTTCACCATGTCATCCAGTCTTGATACCTTGTCACCATCCAGCACCTCTCAAGATCTTTAACCACTGCTACCACTTCCTTGTATTGACTCCAAAAGTTATTTTAGGATACATATTTTTGCACCGTGCTTAGTGAGAAAGGCAGTCTGAAGAAATGTAATTATTTCTTGTCACCACCACCATATTTCAGCACATTAATTTACAACAGTGGGTATTATAGTGGATTTCAGGTTGTGGAGGAGGAAAGGAAGCAGGAATCCAGATCTGTTCCTCTTGAGACTTTTGGAGATATTATGGAACTGTAAAACCATATTTATGGCACTGAAGGAAACAGAGTCAGAGACTTGAAACCAGCAAAGACCAATCTCTTTCACATGGTACTTGGCCGTAGGACATAAAGGATACTCTGTTCAAAAGTATAACAATTATTTTGTGGTTGGTTTATTGGTTTTTTTCAGTTTAAAGTCCATGAAATAACACACAGGCTCTGTGGTTGTGCAGGACAGTGGTTTTGTGCCCTGTGATGCAGTACTGAAGCATTTTGGGGTGGTTGCATGTGTACATGCTGCGGGGACAGAGTTTAAATGCTCTGTATGGCGTAGACTGTCAAAATGGGATGCTCAAATCATTGCAACAGTCTTATTTATGAAGGATAAGAGTGTATTAGGATGTGACAAAAAAGGGCAGCCAAAGAATAAACTTCATGTCTTAATTTCTAATTGAGAAGGAGTAGAAATAACCAAAATCCACTTTTTTTGATAGATATTTCAGTGGAATATGGGGGTTTCTTCATGCCATTACCACAAGACATCCATTTAATTCAAGACTATGTAAGGAAAATCACCCATGGTGTAATTTATTGTCATTTTTCCCACTGTATTTCTAATTCACATTTCTACTGTTCCCCTTACATTTTTCATTATATTTTTTCACTCATTTTACCAGTAAAACAACTTTGGATTTCAAAAAGGGGAGGAGCTCTCCCTCAAAATAGAAACTAACAGTTCAATGTGGTGCCTCCAATTTAAAATTTATAAGTAATAAGATCATGTATGTATTTAGTATTTTCATGTATAAAAGGAAAATACTGCAAAGCAACTTCCTTCACATTTTTCTAACACCCGCTCAATTAGCCTCATTGAGTTAAACATAAACGACCAAAAGAAACATCTCTCATTTTATGCAAGAGTTAAACCATCAGGCTAAAATACAATCTCTCCACAGTCAGACTAAATTAAAAGACACTACATCAGTCCCAGGAAGTTAAGTAGATTTGAAGAGAAAAGAAAATGCAGCATGAATTAAGTTTTATAAAGCATCATCAGCTCTCATGGTTTTGGTTGGTTTTTTTTTTCTTCTTCTTGTTTTTTTAATCCTTACTAGGAAGGACATCCTTTAACTATAGAAAGAAATTTATCACAGATGACAGAACTATGAAAGGCGGTCATAATTTCTGACACTTCATTCCTGTTCCTTCCTCTCACTCCTAGCATAAAATTTCCAGACAAGTTTTGTAATGACCTACCTGGTACTGGTTGTGCAGCTCCAGGTAGCATCACGATTCAGACCCACAATGTATTGATAGCTTTCCACCAAGAGTTATAACATTGCTTGGGTGACTTGATGTGATTTCCAGTCTACCATTGCCGTGTGTGTTTTTGCAATAATGTTTCATAAATACATTGCTGCATCACAATCTGATAACTGAAACATTCCTCATAGGTGCATTACAGAAAATATTTCATGTTTACATTATTGACAATACTGTCCCTTCTTATCTCCCAGATACATTATCCCCACAAATAATGTAGAAAAAAGTTTATCTCTTCTAATTAACATGTATGGAGGAATGAAAACCCGTATAATTGCATTTTGTTCCTCCCAAGCATTTAATTCACTATGTGTCCACTGGAAAAGAAAAAAAAACCAACAAACTTTAGCCTGGAAATTATCAGAAGGGTGGTCAATTCATATTTTTAAAAATTAAAAGTAAGGGTAGAAAGAGCTGATTAGCTGAGGCCATGTTTAGTAGGATACAGAACCTTGTATCTGCAGTTTGTTAGTGGAATCTGAAAGGTTTGTCAGAATAACACCTTTCAAGACCAGAAAATACCTTTTGATCAAATAGCCTGACTTTACATAAAAAATACCTCTTTATCCCTGCACTATGAATACACAGAATCACAGAACATCTTTGGTTCGAAGAGACCTTTGAGATCATTCAGTCCAACCTTTGACCCAACACCACTCAACCTCGCCACTAAACCATGACCCTGAGCACCAGGTCCACATGCCATTTAAATGCTTCCAGGGATGGCAACTCCACCACTGCCCTGGGCAGATCATTCCAATGTTTGATAACCATTTCAGTGAAGAAATGCCTCCTAATATCAAGCCTAAACCTTTCCTGATGCAGCTTGCATCCATTCCCTCTGGTCCTGTCACACATCACCAGGGAAAAGAGACTGTCCCCCCCCCCCACTCCAACCTCCTTTCAAGTAGTTGGAGAGAGCCAGAAGGTCTCCCGTCAGCCTCCTCTTCTCCAGACTAAACAAGCCCAGCTCCCTCAGCCACTCCTCATAGGACTTGTGCTCTAGGCCCTTCACAAACCTCATTGCCCTTATCTAGACACACTCCAGCACTTCTATGTCCTTCTTATAGTGCAGGGCCCTACCTGTTGTTTGGTCAAATTATGTGCCTCAGAAATGCATGAAAACATTCAATCAATGGATCAGAGATGCAGAGAATCCAGCCTGGCTAGAAATTTAGTTCAGTCAAGAACAGCTACATCTCTTTTTTTTTCTTCTTGATGTTTTGGTTTTGGCTTGGTTTTGGGGTTGTTTGGTTTGGATTTGTTTGGCTTGGTTTGGTTTGGTTTCTTTAAAGAACCATTGGGCCTGTAACACAAGGCATTCTCTCTACATTGCTGGATTTGCCCAGTACAATGTACTTCATATACTAGACCAGCTGCTTTTCCACCTCATTTTTCTGGGTCTGTTCTATGTTGTCTTAGTTTGTCAATGTTCTCTTAAAAACAGAGATATATCTGCGCACATAGTGTTCCAGTATTAGTCTCTCCAGTTTAAGTCCTCCTCCCCACTCCCAACCATTGTTTCATTATTTACCTTCAAAGAGTTATATTACTCCCTTTTACAACAGAATTTTGTTAAGTGATTTTGTTGACTTCTTTACTCTCTCATTTTCTTTTCAGTATCCTTTATTCAGGACATATAGGCTAGCTATGGTCAGTAATCTAAGAATGAGGTCTAAGTTATCCAAAACTCATCCAAAAGCATGACAGATTGAAAGTACAACTAATTTCCTGAGATTTCTATTCTGTATGCAACTAAATTTATCATAATTCTCCCTGACTGGCTTGGAAGACCCCTGGGTAATGAACATTTTTCACCCACATATGCTGACAAGTGCTTGTTCATTGGAGATGAACATGGCGCCCACCTCTCTAACAACTAATTTTGGTGAGTGGTGAAAATGTTACCTCAAGTTTAGAAACAGATGCATGCATTCATTGTTCCAGTTCAGCATTTTCATAGCAGTACATCATTATTTGCTTAATTTTCTACAGCATTTTGCCTAAACTGTTGTCCTCCAAGTCATACTTTTGCATTTGGTTTTCCTCCACCTCAAATGCATAGTAAAAATGAGGGGTTATAATAAATTATATTTTTGCAGTATTACTGATTGATATGGTATAGGCCTATATTTATCACTTGTATTACACTAATGCATAGCCTCAGGGCCAGGAAACAGGGCCCTTCTGTGCTGGATGCCTGCCACATATTTAATAAAAAATGTAATTCCCTGCTCCAGAGACACTACTTCCTAAACATAGAGTTGGATGGAACAGGTGGAAAAAAACCCAACAAAAGTAGACAAGGCTATCGTGAAACAATCATTTTTCATCTTGCAAAATTGTAACAGTTATACTACACAGAAATTTAAACCTGTTTTCCCATGTACCAAAGTCATCCTATTTTGTAGTTTCAATAAGTATCTCTTTTCCTGTTAGTTAAAAATATTTATATCAATCTCATTTCATTTGATTTAGTCATTTTTTAAATCACTTTCACTGAAGTATAAAAAGCTGTTGAGCTCCTTTGTTATAATATGAAACATAGCAATAATCACTCTTTGGTATTATTCTAATTAGCTAGATCTCCTCATGGAGGATAACAAATGCATACTAACTCAGGACAATTAGAAGACACTAATAAATGCAACATCATGGTTCCTCACAGAATGCAAAACCAACTCCAATATGTAACCAAGCAGTAGCAATGCAAATTACCACATTTCAGGAGCTAGAACTTAAATCTCTCATTGGAATGATTTCAGGAAACAAGGACTCATTATTCTTATCAGTCAGTATTCATACAGTTACATTTTGATCCCTTCAGTTGATGCTAGACTGCAGAGAAAATGAAAGTTATCAATATTCAAAAATATAAAAGGCAAAGCTGTTGAATCAGGAAATTTGAAAGTGCAGGAACTAATTCTTAGCTAGCAAAACAGCAAAAATCCTTCAACTTCCTTGGAATTACAATATCTTCTCCTGTCAGTGTTCGTAATGTATCTGACACTGAGTGTAAGAGAAACTAGTAAAAAGCCTGGAAATTAGAAAGAAAAGCACATGTCAGTTGAGGGGAGGGTCGTTCATTTAGTTTTTGACTGAGATCAGTTTTATTTTAAATGAACTGTAATGCTGAGGACATCCCAAGGAGAACACTGGTGACATCCAGTCTTGTAGAAGTTTAATTGTCCCTTCTGTGCCTACTTTGAGACACTGTACACAGCTTAACAGTGAGCTCCTGGAAGTTTTGCCCTGTTGTCTACAAAACAGTAAGGATCCACGACAGTGCCCATAGAATCTGGTAGAAATTGTTCTGCAGGCTCCAATATTCCTTGGATCAGATCACAAGAATTAATCCAACTAAAGTTATTTTTTAGAATTTGAAAGTTTAAACTATTTTATTTGTAAGTGATTCCAAAGAAGCCCTATCCCATCAAAAGATACCTGCTAAATTCAGCATTAATCCCTCTTTCACTAGTCATATCCAAAGGGCAAGGACAACAGTTCCACTAGATTTCAAAATTAAACCTTTGGGGCCAAACTTTTCTGTCTTTCTCCATGAGAAGTCCCCATGGCTTTCAGTCCATCATCATGTCCAATACCCAAGACAAGCAATTAAGAACACGAAACAGTTTAAAACTCAGACACAAGTTATAAAACTGCAGTATACCTTTGAGATACAGGAAAAATATTTGCTATTGTAACTTTCCCATCTTGGCAAAATATTTGTTATTTCAGAGGCAGAATTTTTCAGATCCACACTCAATAGCATCTATAAACTAGTCCCACTGGTGTCAAGCTGGCACCACAATAACAAGTGCAGTAGTATTCTGGGAATCTAGAAAAGGACTACAATAAACATGTAGTCTCAGAACACTGCAAAACCAAGAAGAGCTCCAGGTGGTGCTAAGGAATACGTATTTATATTACAAATATAAGGCCTGATACCATTGTCTTCCCTCAGGTTTAAAAGATGTCACTAAGATTTTTCATGTAATATCTAATCATAGTGGTATTTTTAATTAAAAAAAAAAATAAATCCTTATTTTTCATTGCCATCTTACAAATAATAGAGTCCTTGATTTAGCAATCCTATCTTACACTAAGGAGTTACCTACCAAAATAATCCCAGTTATTTCAGTAAGTGTGCTTACTGTGGACTCATTAATGTAAGGTGAATGGAGGTCAATTTTAAATGACATTTACTAACCTGATAATGCAAAGGTAAGTCTGCATAGTAGAGAGGTTGGGAAGTGAGGCAGCCCTGATTTTGCGTGCAGCATAGCATCTGAGGTGTCCAAAGCAATCACTGCTATTTTTTGTTTAAAAGCATAAGAAAAACTGCTTTCAGAAATGGCACATGTAAATTTAAGGAAGTGACTTTCCTATTTATTTGCATCACTGGCTAAAAAGCAGTTTTCCCTGCAGGCTATAAAACCAAACATTTGCATCTTGCTTAAGATCCCATCACTTTCCACTCCCTGACAGACCAACTTGGAAGAAGGTGTCCCTGAGTGTAAGAGCAAGGTGGTCTTCCTCATCTTATGTCTTATCTGTGGGGAAGGGAAGAGATCCATGCAGAAATTAAGGACATTAAGGAAAATTAAAAAAAAAAAAAAAAAAAAAAAAAAGTGTTCTAGAGTGGCCTCTGCTATACTTCCTCTCCTTCATTTTGTACCAGCACCAATCAATGGACTCATTGCCTGCTGCAATTCCCTGCAGTCATTATTTTACAGATGAGTAATTTATGGCTTTGTAAAGGGCTCTGGGATGTTTGATTATGTCAAAGGTGTTATTGAAGTTCAGATTGTAGTTGTATACTAAATAGGACGAGATTACCACTGGGATTTATATCATTACTTTTGCTAATTTTTCACAACATGGTGCCAATCACACTGTAGGTGTGCTTGCAATAAAAGAAGACACAGTACTGTCTAGGTGAACACAAACCCTATTAGGCGATAAACTATCCAAAGTGGCACATGGCATTGACCTCCAGTGGCAGAAGCAATGATAGGTAGGAAAAGGAAATCCAGCATCAAGACATTAAACAGTGATCTCATCTGGAAGAGTTAACTTTCAGTGTGCAAATTTCTCAGTTCTTTTCTGACCAAAGTTTCCTATCTAATGACAGCATAGGGTAGGGAATGGGACAGACTATTCCAGAGCCACAGCATCAAAGGGCAATAGCAGTATAACTTAAGAACTACTGTGTAAGTGTCTAACTACGGGGACAAGTACAGTAATTGTGGGTGGAATCTCCTATTTAAGGAGAAGGGCAGAAACTTCAGTGTCTTCCAGATAAAGTGTCAAGAAAACCAAAATGAGACATGATTATTCCTCACAGGACTCAAGTTCTTATCCCTGCAGAGTCTTCAGTCAGAGTAAGAAAGCTCATACCACACAGTAATAGTTTTCCAATGTGTCTGTAAGCAAGTGGGGTCCCTGGGGATTACAAGTGAGACAGCATCCTTAGATGCAGCCCCAATGACAGAGATGGGGAAAGCAGTAAAATTTTCTATTTAGTGGCAGATACTACAATGATGTAAGAACTGCTTTCCCTCAGAGGGCTCACATTAGCATTTTCTTCAGTCCTGAGAGTAAATCACACCATTTAGTCACAGTCTGTAGCAAGACACAAACATCCCCTTTCTGAGCTCTCACACCCTCACCTTCACCTTTCCTATCTGATGAGAGCATGCCAGCTTTGCTAAATGAACCACAGTCTCCAACTCACTCTTTTCAGTGGACCATCCTGTCTTATACTAGGCCCACACAATTCCACTTTTAGGAAGCTTTTGTTTCTGTTTTGATGGAGGGACATAATACATCTAAGTATTCAGAGGGACCTTCAGCAATAGTGCCATCACCAGGGACTGATTCACAAAGTGACGTAAGCATTATCACACTGTCACTGCTTTATTTAATAGTCAGGCACTGTGCTCCTAGACTCACCAGAGCTTAAGAAATGTCTTAAGCTTCCTTTCCATTGTTTAGGAAATAATCATTTGATATTTGGTAGATCATGATTTGCAGAAAACAAATCCCTCCACTGTGTGTTGAGGTCGGGGGGGGGAGCAGAATTTTACTGTGTTTATTCTGCATATTACCTAGCCTCCACTTTCTATTGTGAGAACATGTTTCAAGGGATTAGATACTGGATTTGGAAGAATTATGGTTTCAAGCTTTCTGACTGAAGAAAAGGAAAATCTAGCCTACCAAAAATTAGAGGATAATGTTGAATGTATAAGGTGGGACTTCTGTGCCAAAATGTAACTGCAGAGGGTATTGAAGATTATATTATAATGTCAGTGAAGAATCAGATGGGAAGAATTGGAATGGAAGACATTGGACTTTTGATAATATTTTCCAGTGACGAATCTTCCTTACTGTCCTCCGGCACACTGGGCAGAATACTTGAATTTCTGTCCTACAATTGGGGAACTATACCTGGAGAGACTGTGAAGTTCCAGGCTGGAATGTGATATTACTAGACAATATCCTTGGATGATCAAGAACCCACAAGTAAAGAATGAGAAAAATAAACATGACATATATAATGAATGTTTTTTTAAAACATGCTGCAGGTCAGCATCAACAAAATTCAGAGGCAAAGAAAACCATTCTGTTGTTTTTTTCAGGAAAGATAACACATTGATGGGTTATGTTTGTCTTGGCTGTCAGATCTGAATACTGATTATTATTTGACTAATAAATATCAGTTTATTTGGGAAAGAGCATGTCCATTGCTAGAAATTACAACTGCATGCACTAATGAACCAAAGACTAACACTCCTTCCAGAGTTTAACCAAGGGAAAATCATAGGGAAAATAAGACAAGAGAAAGAGCAATCACGAACCCACCAGGACACAGAAAAAGGCAAAGGATCAGCAACATATTTTCCATGGGAAGAAATCCATACTGACAGGTTCTGAACAATACCTGGGTCCCCTTTCAAGGGGGCACTATGATAAGAAAGGTAGAGATTATGGAAAAGAAAAGAACTTTGATAAAGGAGTAGGCATTAGTCAAAATAAACAGTGATTTCAAAAATTGTATTTTATTATTAAACCTTACAAAACCCATGTGTCTATTTTCTTCCAAGACCATTTGTCCCTAAACTAATCAATATTTTTTTCAGAATCAATGATCTCAAAATGATTATGCTTAAACAACATCAACATTCAGGGATTTGAAAGTCATCGCAGAGGCCTCAGGAAGTAGTACTGAAATCTGTAGAAGAATAGAGCCTTCCAGGAGGGCGGGCTATAAGAGACAACAGGTGAGGAAATGCCAGGAAAGTCAGAAGTGCACTGGGAGATAAACATAGTAGCCTGTTGAACTATCACCACAAAAGCAGTGTAAATAGTGTAGCATTGGTTGTATTCTAGGTTAACTGATTGAAAAGAAATCAAACCCAAGCACCTTCAAAATGAAACCCTTGCTAGAAAGATATATCCTAACTCCTTTCCCATAATCATGACTATTTCTGTGTTTACTGAAGCTGAGATACTTTCTGTTATTAAAATGATTTATCACAGAAAAGCTGCATTTTAAAAAATCTAAAATGAAAACTTATATGAAAACACATAATCCGAAAGCTCACTAACTAAACTTCTAGTCTTGACCAAAGGTCCTGGATTACATTGCTATTTCCTAAGTACTGGTGGTACCAAGTTACACTTTTTTGTTCAGTGGAACAGAAATAACAACAAATTACCAGTATCTGCAAGAGAATCAAATATCAGAGATTCATTGTTTCCTTCATTAGCCAGACACAGGCTATGTCTACACAGCATTTTCCTGGCAGAAACCATCTTATTCTACCCACCCTCTGAGGTAGCTCCGATTTGGGAGACAGAAGACATATTTAGCACCCAATGAAGCCTGAGATAATGTACCCTCCCTCCCTGCAGGCCTCATCATCTTGAGCACATCCCACCTCAACCATGGCTGCTCCACTGCATTCAGCTACCTCCAAGCACAAGGAGACATCATCCACGTCCTCCTGCAAAATTCTCAGAGGTGCATTTACTGACACCCTTGTGCAGAAAGATAAAAAGCAGTAGGTAACTAACAGCAGCAATGCTGAAGGAAAATGTTTGGCCAGCTGACATAGCACTAGCATCTATAAATGTTTCCTAGCTGGCCCTTCAGTTCTTGTACAGATCTGACAAAGAGGCAGGAAGGAATGATAGGGAAAATGAAAAAGCAAGACTGCAATTTTGATACCATTGCATATAAGAGAGTGCCATGACTGGAAACATCATATCACTCTCAAACGCTTAAAATAACAGACTGAAAGGATCTATAACTCCAGTGATTCATTTCAGCATTATTTGCTGCTCTGTTTAAACCAGGTGCACAGCACAGAGAGGTTATAACAGGGCAAACATGGTAAAAATGTGGATGTATTCCAGACAGTCTCATAGAGCTGTACTTATAAAAGATCAATGCTTCATAGTCAAAAAACTGTTTCTATACCAGTTTTGGAAGACTCGGTAACAGCTAGGGAAGAGGTGGAGGTGAACACAAATCATTGATACGATTCAGTCATATAACACTGAATGATTATGGATTAGCAGAGAACTGATGGGCATACATTTGCACACAGCCTCCCCAGATTCCTCTTTTGAGGATGTAGAAAGAAAGTTTGCTTTATGATGGATGACTTTAAGTGATATTTGCTGGACAACTGGTTCAGTTTGTAACTAAAAACAAAAGGTGGGCTCTATACACCATAAGAAAGATGACTGAAATTCAGTAAGATTAAGTTTAACCTAGGTACTTCAGGGGAGAGATAAGCAGTTCCAGTGGGCAGTTCATCCCATCCTAAAATAGATGTCTAAGATAAATCAACTGAATCACTCCCTAGAAGTGCTTATTTGTCTCTGTAAAAAATATCAGACTGGTGAAATTTGGATGTCTAATTCTAGGAAATCTAAAAGAAGGAGAGATGAACACCACTAATAGCTCCTTAAAATGATTAAACAGGTGAAGAAAGATTCTTTCCTATAACAAGAAGGCTGCTGGTTTAAAGTGAGGTTTGAAGTAACAATAAATTATATGTAACATGGGTAAAAGGGAAAGAAATAGTGTACAATTTAAAACACAGGCAACTCCTGAGAAAGTTACTTGAATGAATTTAATACTGAGCATAGCTGGGGCTTCAGGAAATTAGAATTATGTATTAGGAATATATCTATTAGGAAGAATGGTCATTTTAGGTCAGTTGTAAGTCTTATTTCAGAAGAAGTAGATGGAATAATTCTGAACAGTGTAGAATGGCAGAATGGTAGGGGTTGGAAGGGACCTCTGCAGTTCATCGTGTGCAACCCCCCTGCCAACACAGGAACACCCACGCAGGCCACACAGGAACAGATCCAGGTGGGTCTTGAAAGTCTCTAGAGAAGGAAACTCCACAGCCTCTCTGGGTAGTCTGTTCCAGGGCTCTGTCACTCTCACAGTGAAGAAGTTTTTCTCATGTTGAGGTGGAACTTCCTGTGTTTCACCTTGCTACCATTACCTCTTGTCCTATCACAGGGCACCACTGAAAA